>LOEQ01001895.1:16719-27517 GCA_001685075.1 Bramus lutescens
TGTGTGTGTGTGTGTGTGTGTGTGTGTGTGTGGATTAGTCTGTAGCTTTCAACTACTTCTCCAACACCACATCTGCCTTCTGTCATGCTACCCATCAGAATAATAACGGAATAAGTCTCTGAAAGTGTAAGCAAGCCCCCAGTTAAATGTTTTCACTTACAGGAGCTGCCATAGCAATGGAACAGTGACTCCAGTAATTCTCCTAGACTGTTTAAACCACATCGCCATCTGGCATCTTCAGCATAGCATGGGTACTTTTCCTTCTTGTATCTCTAGCACTTGGACTTATTTCTTCTCAACAGAAGATCCTTGTTTGATGTGTCTTATAAGGAATGCTGCCTGGTAAATACGATTCTCATGGAAACTGTGTAATTTAGTTAACTCCCTTGAATAGGAACTCTATTCATTCAGCAAAACAACGGTTCAAGGCCAGTAATCCAGACTAAGTAACGGAGCCCAGAGGGTTGCAGCAAGTTCAAGGCCAGTCTGAAGTACACAGAGAGTTTCAGGACAGTCAGAGCAACATGGAGAAACCATGTCAAACTAACAAAAACACAAGAGCTGTTCAAGTCTTCGGGATAACCTGGCAAAATGGACAAAGATATCTTCTCCATTGCCTGATTAAAACTGCCAGCTTCTTTCTACTCTACTCTCCAGTACTCAGGCTACCCAGGTCCAGTAGCAGCTACAGTCAGAAAGCACGAGTCAGTCATAACAACAGAAAGTAGTATCAGCAACTCAGAATCCATAACTGGCTGAGAAAGCTGCTTCTTTCAAGACTGGGCTTGGCCTGCCTTTTGCTCTGTTCCACTTCTGTTGCTGAGCATAGGCAAATGAATGAATACCCATCACTCACCATCCTACACTAGCAAACCATCAGTTCTACTCAAAGGAGCCTGAACAGAGACAGAAGTAATGGCACATGCTGATAATTCCAGCTACTCCAGAGGCTGGGGCAGAAGGCCCAGAAGTTTGAAGCAGCCTGGTAGATAACAAACCCTATCTCAAATCATAAAAACAAGAAAGGGCACGTATGCAAGTCAGTGGTAGAATGACTGGCTTAGCATGCACAAGATCCAGGGTTTGGTGCCCAGTTAAAAAAAAAAGAATATTGACATTGACACAGAGGGAAAAGATAGAATCAATTCAAAAATGAAATCTTGAATGATAAAAAGGAATTAAATCTTTCCATATACTATCAAAGTAAACTTTCTGGATTTCACATTAATTCATCTATATGTTAGTCATGCTTCTAGTACTAACTTATATCATGAAAACTCATGTTTATAATGATGTACCCAAGGAACTGGGAACAAAATGACTTTATGTTTTATAACTCTTCGGTGCAGAATAAAAGCACACTGAGCTATATTTAATTATAATATAATATATTTTCCAATTAGTTTAGAGAAGGCCTACAGTTGAGCTCAAGGAAAGGATTATTAAGCTTTAATCTTAAATATTAACAAATGACCACAGGCTAGATTCTCAATAACCAAAGAGAGCTAAGATCTGACTTCCCATTCAAGACAGCTTAGTTAGAAAGTGTTTTTATTTTAATTCTGAGAGTATGATATAGGAAAGTCAGCCTAACATTCCTTGCAGACATCTGGCTGAGGCCTGCTCAGTGGAAAATTACTGTGCATGCTGAGCAAAAATAAATAAATAAATAATAATGCCATGCTTCAGTTGAAATTTTCTGGGCTTAGTTCACAATGGCTTTTTGTATGCATGTTTATGTGGAAATATTTTTTCACCATATGAAAATAGAAAAATTATTCCCTTGAGCTATAGTGATAGGTGACTGGAACACACTAATCAATCAGAACAATAAAACTTTATTTAAAACTAAGAAATATTATAATCTTTAAAAGTTAGCCTCTGGGCTACAAAATCACAGTTTTACAATTACATGAACTTCTAAGACCACACCAGGCCACCATTCCCTTCTGCAGCAGACTGTCCAGGAGCTGGCTAAGCAATGCAGTGTATTCCCAGCTTCCTGAATGGTTACCACCAGCTGATCAAGTCAGGAGGAAGACAGAAGAGACACACTTGCTACATTTAATCTAGTTTCTTAGATTTAGGGCAAAAAGCTCAAATTTATCAGAATTCAAAGTTGGTATCAGATATTCCAGACAGATTAGGATATTCTTTATGCTTACTTGTCTTGTATTCTAATGGAATTGTATTAGAACTCAAGATAAATATATGAGCAGCACAAGACACCATTGTCTATGAAAAACAGGGGCTGTACCTCACTTAGGAAAGGGTGACTTTGAAAGTCACAGTTAAAATTGAAGTAAGGTTTGTGGCTTGGAAAACATCTGAAAAGAAATATAAAAAATGCTGGTTGTAAGGTTAAATATTTTCTGATATTAAATATTCTCAGAATTTGATTTTATACATTTATAAAACTGTAAATGAAAAATTTGAACAATTTTCTATGGAAAAAGAAACCCATTAGCATCGCTAGTTACAAACAGACGTCAGCAGAACTACTCAGCAGATCTGTTCTGCCTCTCGGGTTAGCTTAAGAAAGTTGACTTTTCTAGGTCTCCATTGTCCTCATCTGTAAAAATGAGTCACAGAGAGTCAGCTCTGTGACTCTCCAAAGTTCTACCTACATTAAGTTTGCTATTTGAAGATAACAAACTATTATTCTTTGAGTGGTTTGCACAATTATCAGAAGTGACTGGGAGAAATGATTGCTTTTCTGTTAATTTTTATGTATTATTATTCCATTTTACTTTTTTTTATTATATACTCTTACCAGTATCTCCAGAAATTCCAAGGTGAAGATACTAGAAATGATGGGAACTTCCTTTAGTGACTTTTCCTGCCTCTCAGATGATACATATCCCTTAAGAATTTCTAGGTACATGATCCCTTCAAACGGGACAGCTGGCAGACCAGGCTGAAGTGAGTCCCCTACACACATTGCCTCACAACCAGGGGATCCCAGAGCAGACAGATGCACTGGGGAATATTCAGCACCATATTCCAGCAGCCTCAGTGAAGAACATAACTACACAACAAGAACAGATTTTTCTCTTAATAAACCATAAATTCTAGCATTGGCTAAACATATCTGCATGTGTTTTGTAGCCTAATACAGCCATCATAAAAACCTGGTCTTCCATAGAAATGCTAACATAGACACCTATCTCAGTTCTATATATATTTCATCATGTTTCACATTTTCCTATCAAACTCTGCTTTCTTTACGCATCATACGCCATGAGCTACCAAACATTATGACTCCGCAGTGCTGTGAATCAGTGTAAATGGGGAGGAAGGAAGCAAAAGTTCTGAGCTACAGCTATGACACATATCAAGTCTTAAGACATTTATCTTCAAATAAAATATCAGACTCAGACGTGATTACAAAAAGACAAATCTAAAACAAATTTCTAAGGTCTTAGTGAGATCAAAGTGAACATGTGGGCTGCACACTCACACCTGAATTATTCTTGTCCCCACCTCTCAAAGGATGAAGAAATGTCACCAAAGGCAGATTTACAAGCTCTGCATAGCTACACCAATTGTGTCAGAGATGCACCCAATACAACATATCATTTGTATACTTCTGGTCTCCCAGCTGTCCTTTCTGTACCTAAGCAACATTTTTTTAATGATTTTTTTAATAAAACCACTGACTTCTGGTTTAAAGCAATATGTACTGTGGTGGTTTGAATAAGAAATGTTCCCACAGGCTCATGGACTGGAACACTAAGTCCCTGTTGGTGGTGCTGTGCTGTGTGTGGGAGGCTAAAGAACTCTCAACAGGTGATGTGGAAGAATAATTTCTTAGTGACTTTAAGTCCATTTTCCCAGGTTTTTGGTAAATTTCTTTTTTGTCATTGTATCCTTTTGATTGTCTCTGCCTTCAGGATAAAATCCTTGGAAGATATACCAACAGCCAAGTGAATTCTCTCTCCGTCCCATTTGACCTTTAACAAAGACAGATTCCGCCTCACCCCTCTCCCAACTTGCCTTTTACTGAGGACATTCAGTTCCGTGTCAGCACACTGGTGAAAGCGGGCACTCTTCCCTTGTGTTTGCTAATAGGGCCTCTCAAGCATGTTCACACGTGACCATGTTCACGCTACATAAGCATGTGCACTTTCTTTTTCAACAAGGACTTGAAAACGGTGCCTCCACCTTGTTTTCTAGCTCAGAGTTTCTGAAAAGGAACGTGCTGTCCCCTTCACTGGTCCTAAGTTGGTAAGGTTCCTTTCATCTCTGATTACGTTCAGTTTTCCACCTGACTGTGCCTCACCTGGACTTGTTTTCTTCATTTTTCCCCATGGCTGACAGGACCGTCTAGATTTGTGAACTTTCTATATTTACCAACTTGGGGGAAATTCTTAGCTTTCTTTCTCTGATTTTCTTTCCGCTTTTACCTTTGTGGGAGAATGAATCACAGATTACTTGTTGCTGCTAATTGCTGTGCTGGTGATAAGCGGTGGTTTGCTGAGTGACTTCAAGATTATTTTTTGTGGTAGGCTGGCACTCAGGCTTCCTGACCCCCTGGAGTAACTGCCCAGTTCCTGCAGCAGTGCTGCACATGTTCAGGACACATTTTCAATAACTGGCACCTTGGAAAGTAAAGAAACAGTGGCAGTAGGAATGTCCAACATCCCTCCTTGCCCTCTGCCTTGATGGAGCCATAAAGCTAGCCAACACCTAGGATGGACGCTCTATAGCCTATTCCTTCAAGGACTTAGAAGTGGGATGTTTTGCCTGACACCTGGAGGGAAAGAATGACACAAGAAGGTATCAGGCAGAGTCTGAAAACAGACCAGAAACTGCCCAATGAGTGAGTTCTTCCAAGTTTAGTGCCATCACACAATACTGTTCTACAAAGATTGTTTCCATACATGTGAAGACAAATTTTCCTTCTATCCCCTCCCCTCCTCTCATTCTCTCTCCCTCCTCTTCCTCAGTGAGTATCTATGGATGTAGATGGGTTTAACTAAATAGACTACACTGGCCTTGAACCCACAACCTTCTTTCCTGCCTTAGTGTTCTAAATACTGAGACTAGTGGTATGTTGTATGTTGTATCATTTGTTACTTCATGTTCTTGTATCAGTAAACTCTGTATTAGAAATATTGGCAATCTCTTATTAACCTATCTTTTATCATCTTTAGCTATCAATTTTGCCTTAGATAAGAAAAATATTTTGTTTTTTTCATACCTCATATGCTTTATATGCCATTTTCTTTTCAGTGCTGTGGATTAAATCTAAGTCCTCACACTTGCTAAGCAAAAATCCTGCCAGCAAGCTATATCCTTTGTCCCAACCCGACACAGGTCAGGCAGTTTTCACTTCAGGCTTGTGTGACCCCAATTTCAGCCAGAACTAGCTTAGAACCTTTCTAGACATTTCCTAAGCACTCATGGTCACACAAACAAAGGACTTTCTCAATTCTCAGGAACATATCAGAACACCTCAAAACTCCCTTAATATCTCATTCCCTAGGCTTCCTTTTTCCGTTTGCTCATTAGCTTTTGTGCCAACACTTAACTGGCCCTACTGCGGCAGGCATGGTAAATTTTGTAGGGTTAGCAGGGTAAATTAAAATTTCTCAACTTTTGCTTCTCTCTCCCCACTGTTGCCATTGTCCTGGAATAAGCATTTCCTAGTTGCTGCAAGCCCGGCATGCAGCAGCACTGTCTCTGGGCTGTACCAGGGCTGCTCTCATGGAGAAGCACATCTCCAAAGGCATAAACCCCATCATTCTCCCTGACATCATTGCATGCAAGCTGGACCAACGTGCCATCTCCGGGTCACTAACGTACCTTGTAAAGTGGCTGATTTTCCCCTCTGTTTAACTGCGGAAAGATTTTATTCCAATGCTTTCAATTCACTAACTTGCCCTTTAATGTGCAGTTAATTTCACCAAGGACATTTCCTGCCTTGTTTTTCAATATTGTGCCTATCTTAAGAATAATTTTCATACCTTTCTAATGTTTTTTTCCTTTAGCACCTGAAGCATCAAAATAACTTTAAATTACTTATGTACTAATTCTTTCATTTTTGATATTATAAAATCAGTGTTGAATGATTTTTCTCTTTATTATGTTTAATTTTTAACTTTTTGTTTCCTTTCATTGTTAGATGTTTCTGTTTGAATGTTAAATTTGTGAATTTAGCCTTGTTGTCTACTTTGTGTTACACAGGTGTTCCCAGGCCTTGTTCTGGATTGTGATGAGTCATCTCAAACCACAATATCTACACAGAACTTAGCTGTGGAAGGGAGAAAGAAGCCTACATTTTGTCTGTTTTAAAGGTTTTCCCCACTGGAGATACAAGCACTTCTCTGGTTCTCTAACTGAGGCCTATTGATTTTTACATTTAAAGTGATGAACATGCACTAATGAACAGTGGACAAAATGTGTGGACCTTCTGCCCCAATCTGTTCCTCATGCTCAGACCTTAAGTAATTTCCTCAAGGACTCTGTGAAGACAGGTGTTCAGAGTGGGCAGAGCAGGTCCCTCACTGTGTAAGAGCCTGGATTTCTCCTACCCTGGCCTCCTATCATCATCAATCTGCCCTGGCCCCTAGCTCTCTCAGCTTCCCCACACCCACTTATTTGTGTCCACAATGGCTGCAGGCTATGCCTGTACCAGTCTCAACTTACACAGTCTTGTAACTTCTGTCATGGAAAGCTCACATTAGTGGTTTTTTTTTGTCT
Organism: Bramus lutescens; assembly: GCA_001685075.1. Classification (NCBI taxonomy): domain Eukaryota; kingdom Metazoa; phylum Chordata; class Mammalia; order Rodentia; family Cricetidae; genus Bramus; species Bramus lutescens. The sequence goes on from LOEQ01001895.1 coordinate 23,425, forward strand.
TCTGGGGACTCACTGCCTTTCCCTATATGCTATCCAGGGCCTTTGTGGCCATTATTTCATACAACATGCACATAATAAGTAGAAGCAAAAGGTGAAATTTTCAAGTTATATCAATGATCAATGCTTCATTATCTCCTGTAAATGCGAACTCTTAAATAATAATAAGTTAAATAATAAAATAAATAAATAAGTTAAATAAGTTAAATAATCTTAGGTGTATGGGTGCTTTGCCTATTGAAATGCCTATGGACAACGGGCATTCTTGAGGCCTCTAGAAGGGAAAAGAGGGCTTCAACTCACCTAGAACTGGAGTTAGACAGTTGTGAGCCACCACGTGGGTGCTGGGAAGGAAGCCCAGGTCCTCTTGAAAAGCTGCTCCTAACTGCTGAACCAGCTCTCCAGCTCCACAAACATCTTTTTCTCCCTGGAATGTTTATTTTCTGTGATTTTATTAAAAGTACCAGGCAGAGTGAACTAAACATTTCACAACTTCTTTTCTTTCATATTGAATCCATGCAACTAGATACAGTTTCTGGAAACAATGATATTTAAAAACTGAGAATCTCCAGACAAGGCTCAGATGTCATCTCCCTTTGCAAGTGCTGGGGAAATGCAGACATGGACAGCCCAGCCTCACTCTTCCTCGTAGTGACACTACATTACAAACACCTCTGTAATTGGTAGCCACAAAAAGATGGGGCTTGAGCAGTTATTCTCCAAATACTAAAATCTCGTGATTGGTGTAGGAGGGTCTTCTTTCTATGTGTTGCTTTCATTGGTAAATTAATAAAGAAACTGCTTGGGCTGATGATACGTCAGAACACAGAAAGGTGGAGTGGAAAGAACAGAATGCTGGGAGAAAGGAGGCAGTCTGTCTCTCGACGGACGGTACTTCCTGCCAGGTCAGACATGCTGAATCTTTCCAGGTAAGTCACGAGCTCGTGGTGACATACAGATCACTAGAAATGGGTTGAATCAAGATGTGAGAGTTAGCCAATAATTGGCTAGAACTAATGGGACAGGCAGTGTTTAAATGAATACAATTTGTGTGTTGTTATTTCGGGGTATAAGCTAGCCAGGTGGCCGGGAGCTGGGCGGCAGGAAGTAGCCCACCGCTCCTTTTTACAACATGTGATTTTACGATTCTTTGTTAAAGATCATCAAATATACTTGCAATTTACTATGAAGCTAGATTGCTTACTAATCCTATCAGATATTTGAAAGTTGTCAAACCATTTCAAACTATGATTGCTTAGCTTTGTCCATCATCATTAGTGTCCGTAGAACCAGCACTAGTAGCCCCGAGAAACACCCAGCCATGTGACATAGTTTTATGAGAATTTAACACGAGGGAATCATAGAAAAGTATTCAATAGAATGGCAATGAAAACCCACCTTCAGTTTTCTTATAAATCATAAATAATTGTCCCCCATCCTTTTCTTTTACTGACTGGCCACCACCCTGATCATCTAAGAACTGCTTCCCTTGATGTTTGAACTGTCAATGTGGAAGGTACTGTTCACTTCTTGCTTTCTTTAAATATGATAGAGTTTACATAATGATTCTGCAATACACTAGAAATAATAACAATAGTTCAAATCAAACCTTCAACTAGAAATGGGCAATAACTGAAATGGGGCAAAATGCATGACCTGATCAAATATTCCAAGGAGTTTCTCATCAGGATCCTCAACTTGTTTTATTGTTGTTGTGGTAGTGGTTGTTCTTTTGTGGGGGTTGCTTATTTGTTTTAGGGGAATGTTCAAGACAGGGTTTCTCTATGCAACAGTCCTGGCTGTCCTGGAACTCGCTTTGTAGACCAGGCTGTCCTCGAACTCACTGAGAACTGCCTGCCTCTGCCTCCCAAGAGCTAGCTAGGATTAAAGGTGTACACTGCCACCAACCAGAAGGATCCTGAACTTGTAGGTTATAATAAAAAAAAACACCATTTTCATGTCAACGAGATGGTTACATACATAAAGGTGCTTGCTCCCAAGCCTGAGAGCCTGAGTCCAATGCCTGGGACCCACAAGTAGAAGAAGAAAATCTATTTCTCTGCAAGTTGTTCTTGGACCTCCACAAGGACCCTGTGAATTACTTTTCTCTTGCATACACTATTTCTGTATTTCTACATTAAACACACTCTTACATTTATAATAAATAAGTTAAATAAATAAATAAATAAAATGTAGTATCCGTGAGGCTAGCTGAATTAAAATCTAAGTCTTGGATTAGCCCACGAAGTGGGTAACTTTGTCTGCTCCTATGAAACAGCAAACCCTGACAGTTCATTTCCTCTTTTGAACCACTGGTGTGGTTAGCAGCTGCCTGAATTTGCTTCAACTGAATAATTTCACTGGAAACCATTGGAAGATCATGGTGGTCTAAGTTAACTCAAACAAGTATCTTGATGTCCCTTTCTTAAGCTGGACCTCCATCCAACAACATTCCTTTCAAACATGATTAAGGCCTAAAGCATATTTACGTGGTATAAAAAGTACTTTCATAATACCTAATGAAAGAGACCAGGCTTGCAAGGATTTAATGTTGACACACACAGTGTTTGGCACTTGGAGAGGATTTCTAGACAAAATCAGGTACAATCTGAAGTTACTTCCCAGTTAACAAAGTGAACTAATTAACCCAATTAATAACCTGGAGAATTGTGGTACAGACACCTGTAAACCGATTGGGAAGCGCATCCCCCTTCACACAAACACACACACGCTTGGGCATGAGTGTGCGCACAGCACACTGGTGTATTCTCTGTGCCTATAGAGAAGATGGAAAGCGAAAGGATGAAGCAGAGAAGAAATAGGAGGGAACAAAGTTGTGGCCCTGGAGAACAGGAGACATCGCAGTGTGCTTGCAGCACAGTGCCTCCTGCCACATCAGTGTGACAGGAAAATATCCCAGCACCTCAGCGGAGGGGCTCACCTTGCTCCACTTCAGGTTTTGCTGTCTCTCAGCTGTGGGTTCAATCTCTAAAGAAGGCATGGAAAAGAAAGGGAAAGGTCCTTACACAGAAAGTGCCCAGTGAGGAAAGCCGGTGTGTCAGCACAGAAGGAGGCAGCTCACTGGTGAGCACACAACTGCAAAGAGGTCAACACCCACAGAAAACTATCTTCTACACTTCCTAAAATAAGGAGGCCACTGTTATAACTTCAATGGTTCCTTGATTTCTTCCTTCACCCATCCGGCCTAAGGAAGAAAAGCTGGCTCTTTTCCTTGACTACATCTTCTGCATTTATTATCTGCATCCAGAACTTTCCTCCTGCTGCCTTTATTAACATTGACATTTTTTCTAAAATGCTAAAAGTATAAAATATAAAAGCCAAACAATATTGTTAGATGGGGTGTATAACACAGAGAAAGCCTTCTAATCTGCTTCCACACAGTCCTGAATTTTGTCCACTTCCCTGCTCTGAGCAGGTCCCCACACATCACATTTACTACATGTAAGACAGAATAAAGTGGTATAATTGCAGTACAGCAGTTCTTCCTTCTCAAGCCACTTCATGTATACAATTATCTTTTCCATTATATAACTTTGTTAAGTCTAAAGTTAGTAACCACCTCTGCTTTTTGAATAGCTTTTCTATGTATTTTCACTACTTCAGATGTAGACATTCCAAAAGGATGACCACAGCCCCGTACTCTTGGGTAACCTCTGCAGGCTCCACCAGTGTCATGCTTGTTTGTTTGTTTCCCTAGACACCCTGCTGAAGACTTTATGGTACGGTTTCAATCTGGGATCCAAGGTCTCAAGGCATTTGACCAAATATTTTTCTAAACTTCACTGTCACTCTGGGAATTCCCTTCATGCTCTGCTGGATCTCATTTCAGTGATATATCTTCCTTCTTCGTTTATTAATTCCTGTCATTCTGTGGTGTACAATCCTGTCGCATTCTGAGGAGCGTATAAAAATAAGTTTTTCTTGATTTTTATTGAGCTCTACATTTTCTCTGCTCCCCTCCCTGCCTCTCCCCTCCCCTTCAACACTCCCCCAAGTTCCCCATGCTCCCAATTTGCTCAAGAGATCTTGTCTTTTTCTACTTCCCATGGAGATTAGATCTATGTATGTCTCTCTT
>LOEQ01001895.1:52627-67543 GCA_001685075.1 Bramus lutescens
TGGATGTTCACCTTCCTAGACCTGGATGGAGGAGAGAGGACCTTGGACTTCCCACAGGGCAGGGAACCCTGACTGCTCTTTAGACTGGAGGGGCAGGGAGAGGCGGATGGGGGAGGGGGAGGAGGGGAGGAGGTGGAAATTTTTAATAAAAAAATGTGTAGTTATGTAGCTGTGTACTAAATAGCATAATAGCCTTAGTTGAATCTTTTGTTTTGCTACAATGCACTTTTATAGTTGGGTTTTTCATTATTCCTCCTGTATATTTACCTTCACTATGCATGTTCTGATAACTAAAGCATAAATCACATGGCTTCACAATATCAACCAGTCCCTTTGGCTGAAATGAATTTCCCACTCCATAGCTACTTAAAGGACTTATACTCACTTTTACAACTGAATGTTCAAAGAGATTAATTCTTTTCAACTTTACCAATAGATTCAACATAATTAAATTCCCTCTAAGGACTATGCTTGTTTGGTGGGTTGGTTGGTTAGTTGGGTGGGTNGGTGGGTGGAAGGTTTTTTGTTTGTTTAGGAAAACAGATTAATTTTCAACTTTATAGGAAGAGGCAAATGGAACAGTCACAGAAGAATAACAAAAACGTGTAAGGATGAACATTAGCCACCTTACTATAAAACTACAATGACCCAGACACCATGGTATTGGTTTAGGGAGAGAGCCCAGAAACAAACAATAAAGATGAATGTGTTCAACTGCTCTTGAAAGAAGAACAAAGGTGATACAAATAAGACACAGTGGTCTTTCCAACAATTACAGAAGCAAAGGAATCTCCACAGCCACCCCTTCCCCAAATGAGTAACACAGACTTTATACTTAAAAAAAAACAACCCTCAAGTTCGACCAGAAACCAAATTCAAAGCATAAAACTATAAAACTTCAACATAATGTAAGATGTACCTGGCCTAGGGTGCTACTCAGACTTCTTTGAGCCAGCATAAAGGCAAAAACCAGACATCTGCAGGAACTGGTCCTAGCCAGTGACCTCCAAGAGACCAGGCCTCAGCCAGTGACCCCCAAAGGAGCAGGCCTGAGCCAGTGCCCTCTGTGGGACCAAGCCCAAATCAGTGTCCTCTTCTGAAGCAGAACCGAGTCAGTGACCTCAGCAGGAGTACGTACAAGTGAGCAACCTCCAAGTGAGAAAACCCCAGCCAGAAACCAGTGTAGGAGGAGGCCAAGCCAGGAACATCCATGGAACAGGCCCAAGCCAGCAACCACCTATAGAGAAAGCCAGAGCCAGCATCTCTGCTGATGCAGGCCTGAGACAGCAACCTCCCCACGAGCAAGTACCAGGAAGCGATCACCAAGAGAGCAGGACTTTGCCAGAGATACCTGCAGGATTGGACCCAAGCAAGGAACCTCCAGGGGAGCAGGACCATGCCAGCAACCTCTGCTGGAGCATGCCCAAGCCAGTATTCTACATGGGAGCAGCACCAAGCCAGCCATGTTCACGGAACCAGGACTGAGCTAGTGACCTCAGCAAAAGCAGATGCATGCAAGTGACCCCCATGGGAGCAAGCACTAATGACGACCAACCAACAGGATTGCAGAGCATCCTGCAGTAGCACCAAGTGACCTCTGGGAACACCGAGTGACCTCCAGGGTGACTGGAACTGTGGTTCCCAACTACACCATGAGGAGCAACCATCCACTGGCACCTGGAATATTGTTCATCAGAGACATAGCACAAACTACACCAATCAGAGGAAAAGATGGGTAGACAAGGTAAGAACACATTTAACACCACAAAGAGAAACACAAAACCAACAAATGTTAGTGGCTATACAACAGCAAGACTTGAACACCCCAATACAGATGAAGAGAACAAAAATACCTAAAAAAAAATAAAGAGAACAAAAATACCTAAAAAAACAACTTTAGGAGAATATTGGAGGCCATTAAAAAAGATTAAATAAAAAATTACCTCAAAGAAATGGATGAAAAGACAAAAAATTGGAAGAAATAAAAAATCCCTTAAAAAAGCAAGTAAAATTAATCAAACAGGTGAAAGAAATTATTAAAGACTTGAAAAGCAAAAAAAAGACAACAAAGAAAACACAACCCAGGGGAATTCTGAAAATGGAAAATACAGGAAAACAATCAGGAGCCACAAATGCAAGCATAAAGAGCTAAATACAAGAGATGGAAGAGAGAATCTAAAGCGCTGAAGATACAATAAAGGAAATAGACTCATCGGTCAAAGAAAACATTAAATCTAACAAAAGTTTAACACAAAATATCCAAGAAATATGGGACACCATGAAAAGACCAAACCCAAGAATAATAGGTATAGAAGAATGATAAGTCCAACTCAAAAGCACAAAAATATTTTAAACAAAATCATAGAAGAAAACCTTCCCAACCTAAAGATATATATGTACATATGTATATATGTATGTATACATACATACATTATATATATACACACACACATACAGAAGAAGCTTACAGAACACCAAACAGAGTGCAAAAAAGTCCCCTCACCAAATAATAATCAAACCACTAAACATATAGAATAAAAGAAGAATATTAGGAGCTGCAAAAAAAAGGCCAAGTAACATATAAAGGCAGACCTATCAGAATTATACCTGACTTCTCAATGAAAACAATAAAAGCCAGATGATACTCGTCAAGCATTATGCAGACATTAAGAAACCACAGATGCCAGCTTGGATAATATACCCAGCAAAATTTTCAGTCACCATAGACTGACAAAACAGAATATTCCATGATAGAGCCAGATTTAACCAATACCTAGCCACAAACCCAGCCTTACACAAAGTACTAGAAGGAAAACTCCAACCCAAGGAAGTCAACAGTATTCACAAAAACACAGACAATAAATGATCTCACAGCAGCAAATTCCAAAGAAGGGGAAAATGCACAAAATAACATCACCAACAACAAAACTAAAATAACAAGAAATAGCAATCACAGGTCATTAGTATCCCTTAAGATAAATGGACTCAACTCACGTATAAAAAGACACAGACTAACAGAATGGATACAGAAACAGAATCCATCATTCTGCTGGATACAAGAAAAACACCTCAGCCTCAAAGACAGACATCATCTCTGAATAAAGGGGTAGGGAAAATTTTTCCAATCAAATGGACCTAAGAAACAAGCTGGTGTAGCTATCTTAATATCTAACAAAATGGAATTCAAACTAAAATCAATCAAAAGAGACAAATAAGGACATTTCATATTAGTCACAGGAACATTTGTCCTCATGGTAGGACGTAGCCTATAAATGCTGTTGCTATTACGGCCTACTTTTTGATCTCGAAATTGCATTACTCTTACCATTGCCATAATCCATCAAGAGGAAATCTCAATACTGAACATCTATGCCCCAAATGTAAGGGCATCCTCCTATATAAAAGAAATACTACTAAAGCTTGAATCACACATTAAACCCTACATACTGGCAAACTGAATCCAAGAACACATCAAAAATATCATCCACCATAATGAAGTCTGCTTCATCCCAAAAATGCAGAGATGGTTCAACATACAAAAATCTGTCAATGTAATCCACCTTATAAACAAATTGAAAAATAAAAACATGATCATCTCATTAGATTCTGCAAAAGCTTTCAACAAAATACAACATCCCTTTAAGGGAAGTTCTTGGGGGAGAGCAGATATAAGAAACATACCTAATATACAGATTCAACGCAATGCCCATCAAAATCCTAGCAAAATTCTTCACAGACCTTGAAAGAATGGTACTCAACTTCACATGGAAAAGCAAAAAACCCAGGAAAGCCAAAACAATCCTGGACAATAAAGGAACTTCTGGAGGAATCACGATCCCTGATTTCAAACTCTACTACTGAGCTACAGTACTGAAAACAGCCTGGTATTGGCATAAGAACAGACATGAGGACAATGGAACTGAATAAAAGACCCAGATAACAATCCACACACCTATGAACACCTGATTTTTGACAAGAAGCAAAAAAAAATCAGATGGAAAAAAGAAATCATTTTTAACAAATGGTACTGGTATAACTAGATATCAACATGTAGAAGAATGAAAATAGATCGTTATCTATTGCCATGCACAAAAGAATAGACCAAGCGAACCAAAGCCTCAACATAAAACCAATCACTCTGAACCTTATAGAAGGTAAAGTGGGGAAAACATTTGAAGGCATTGGCACAGGAGACCACTTCCTAAATATAACCCCAGTCACACAGACACTGAGAGAAACAATAAATGGGACCTCCTGAAACTGAACGGCTTCTGTAAAGCAAAGGACATGGTCAACAAGACAATTACTGTCGGATGTCTTACTCTTTTCTAGAAGTCTAACCCCACATCAGACAGAGATCTGATCTCCAAAATATATAAAGAACTCAAGACATTGGTCATCAAAAGAACAAATAACTCAATAAAAAAAAGGGGGTACAGACATAAACATAGATTTCTCAACAGAGGAATCTAAAATGGCTGAAAGACACTTAAGGAAATGTTCAACATCCTTAGTCATCAGAGAAATGCAAATCAAAACAACTCTGAGATTCCATCTTACACCTGTAAGAATGGTCAAGTTCAAAAACATTGATGACAACTTATGCTGGAGAGGTTGTAGGGTAAAAGGAACACTTCTGCATTGCTGGTGAAAGTGCAAACTGGTACAGCTGCTTTGGGTATCAGTATGGTAATTTCTCAGAAAATTAGGAAACAACCTATCTCAAGACCCAGCAATACCACCTTTGGATATATATCCAAAGCATGCTCAATTATACCACATGAACATGTGCTAACTATGCTTACAGCATTATTATTTGCCATAGTCAGAACCTAGAAACAACCTAAATGTCCTCGACCGTAAAATGGATAAAAAAGATGTGGTACATTTATTCAATAGAGTACTACACAGCAGAAAAAAAGCAATGCCATTTTGAAATTTGCGGGCGAATGGATGGATCTAGAAAACATCATATTGAGTGAGGTAACCCAGACCCAGAAAGACAATATTATATGTACTCATTCATAAGTGGCTTTTAGACATATAGCAAAAAAAAAAGTCGAAGTTCACAATCCCAGAAAACTCAGACAATGGGGATCCTAAGAGAGACACACATGGATTTAACCTACATGGAAAGCAAAAAAATGACAAGATCTCCTGAGTAAGTTGGGAGTGTAGGGATCATGGGAGAGGGTAGAAGGGGAAGGGAGAGGAAAGGAAGGGAATAGAGAAAAATAAATAGCTCAATAAAAACAATTAAAAAACAGAAAGGTACAAACCATCAAAGAGATAAAATTAAAATAATCTGTTCTGTGAAAAATACTATAAATTAAAAATACATCTCACAGTATGCAAGAAAATATTTGAATAAACTAATAAATAACTTCTATCAAAAATACAGTGGTTCTTGTTTGGTTGGTTTTTGCTTTTTGCTTTTTTGAGACATGGTTTTTATGTATAATAGCCCTAACTGTCTTTGAACTTGCTTTGTAAACCAGGCTAGCCTGCAACCCACAGAGATTCACCTGCATGTGCCTCCCTGGTGTTGGGATTAAAGGCTTTACTACCACATCTAGCTAAGAATACAGTTTTTAAAAATCTCTTATATGTCAACAATAAAATAAGCAACTCGATCAAAGAAGGAAACAAAGAGCCTGAGCAAACACCTCCAAAAGAAGATAAACAGATGATGTGTAAGCAGGAGGAAGGATGCTCCATGCTATGGTGACATTAGACAGTACTCCATGCCTCGCCTTAGGTATAAATGTCCAATGTACGAAACCCCAATGGTTTTGAGGGTGTTCAGAAACAAATGCTAACTTGTTGTTGGTGCAGCTACTCGAAAAGAACAGTTTTCAGTTCCTTCAAACCTAAGGAGACACTGACAACATGATCCAGGAGTCTCATCCCCGTACTCACCCAAAGGATGAGGAGCACACGCAAGAAACAACTGCATGACAAGGTTTGAACTGATTTATTCAACTTTGAAATAATGAAAAAATGCCCTTTAATAGATAGATAACTATGGAACATTGGGCAATATATTAGTCAGAACTAAATGACACGACCAAGCAGACCATGCAAGGACAGTAAGGAAATCCAAATGTATATTATGAAGTTAAAACTCATATACTATATGACTTCTGTATATAACACCCTGGAAAGGGCAAATCTGGGGATCGCCAGGGCTAGAGTGGAAAGAGTGGGTGCCCTGGGCACTGGACGGGTCCCTGATAGCATTTTGTGAAGTTCCGTGGTTGCTGTGTACACTGCACTTTATTAAAACATACTGAATGTCTGACACTGAGACAAACTTCAATACCAATTATACAAGTACTGACTTGGGAATGTAATGATGTGTCTGCACAGCTTCATTGAGCTAAACTAAAACAGTACCACTGTGGGAATAGAGGTTGACAGCAGGCAGAGGCTGAGTATGAGAAGCAGCAGATATGGGGGTGCTTCAAGAATGGGTTTTACTATGAACCTAAAACTGCATTAAAAACAACAACAACAAAAGAATGATCATTTTTTCACCTATTTCCCAAATTAGTCACATATGCTCTGGGAAGTGAAACTGACCTCTCCCAAAGTAAATAAACTGGATAAGATCATAAGATCTTAATTCCTGAAATGTAAAAAGAGATTAAATTCTCTGGGCTGCAAACGACTGTATCTCCACTGTGCGGGCCCTGCACTCTCCTATGTGCCCTCTTCAGCATGGCAAGTTTGGTAATGCTATGTCCAGGCAGCTGGTGGCCACACGTTAGCGGAGGCTGTAAATCAGACCACTGCAAACAACAGAATGTGTTTGGCTCAGAGTTCACAGGTGGCTGTAGAGTACTGTTTTCCTGAGATGGAACAAGAAAAGAGGACTTCCCTGAGTCAGGTACTGACAAACCCAAGGGATGATTCTGGAATGTAGGCCTAAGAATAGGAGTAAGAGTTGATTTTCATTAGACAATGTGCAGGCCTTTATTCTGGACTTGATTAAGGATGGTAGAGTGCTGTAAACAAGCAGTTGAAAACTGGAATCCAAAAGAAAGAATTGAGAAGTTGGTGGTGCTTCTTTTTGGCCTCTTGTCAAGACATAGGGTATTAGTAGCAAATAAAAGCCAGCTGGTGTCCCTGTAAACTGAAATCCAGGACGGAAAGAATCCTTTGGATCCAATCCAACTGCCTGTGTAGGTCATGGGATTTCTCTCTCTCAAAAATACCTCAGAAAACATGCATATTCAAAAGAACATAAATCCCACAGAAGGAAAAACAATGCGCTTCAGGTGACTTCCGTGAGCCAGCTAGAAGCGACAGGATGCAGATAGCAGTCCAGAGCTCCACTTTTGCAAGAGGAAGCTCCACAGCCTCCTCAGCAGCCCTTAGAGTAGCTCATCCCTCTTTAGCTGAGGATGCAGATAGCAGTCCAGAGCTCCACTTTTGCAAGAGGAAGCTCCACAGCCTGCCTCCTCAGCAGCCCTTAGAGCAGTTAATCCCTCTTTAGCTGAGAAACTATATTAACTTTTGTTAGCTTCTCTGAATTAAACACAACCTTTCTACTTTATTCTTGACAGGACAAAGCATAGTGTAAGTATTTCATACGTGGTAACCATGATTCCTAATTTATTAAGGTAAACCTCATGCCTCTTCGCCTTCAACCTCTGTGCCCTCTGTTCTGCTTCTGAATCTCTGCTGTGCTTCACTCCATCCACTCAAATCCAGGTACCTCCTTCAGAGCCAAATTCATTCCACTACCAAAATTGTGCTCCAACTCTATCAAAGTCAAGCCATAGAGGACCGCTGAACACTGCCTCGTTCTGCATACTGCCTTTTATTTTTCAGTCCATTTTTCATTTACTCTCTTGTTTTCTATTCATTAGAATCTTTCAAACTGACAACAGAGAGTAGAGATGATATTCTTGGTCTCCATCTACGTCTTCTTTGAAATCACAATCATCTTTGCACTTAGACTGCGAGTAAATGCAGCAAAGGCGGAAGAGGAAGGTGTGGAGGGAGCACGCTCTGGTGGCCACAGTGTGGGGGAGCAGGAGGTGAGAATAGGGCGCGGCCTGGGAGGAAACCCTTAGAACAGCCACCAGGGACCCCACCAGAAATGAGCAACAAATAACTAAACAGGAGTCACCTGGTCCCCTCCCCTGCAAAGGTATCCTCCTCACTCCTCTCCTTTTCAGTGCAACTTTGAGACAAAATCTCTGCCCTGCTATTTTCTTCTGAGATAAGCAGAAGTATTCCTCAAACTGTTGTCTAGGCTACTAAATCCTACATCAGAATTACTTAAAAAGCAGTGAAAATTAACAAATGAGAGCCTTAGTTATTAAAGGATAGAACTAGGGTAAATTATTAAGAGGCAAAATAGAATTAGGAATAAAAAAACTAATGGCTTGAAACAGGCAGTGAGAAGTTCGAGGTTAGACTTTGGTTTGGAAAGTACTTTTCAAGTCTAGTGTCAGATGAGCATGCAGCATGCACACTAACCTCATTCACTGTGTTCTATCACTGTCCAAAATGTTTTAGTTTTATAGAAACTATAGTCAAGGTTATCACTGAACTGGGAGTCTGGGGGTCAAGCAGTTATTTATGGAAGAAGTAAGCACCCCCTCTTGCCCTGCATTATCCAAATGATATCATTGCATAAGCAGAGAAGGGAACTGATAATTTAAATCTCCCAAGAACTCACTGTTAGATTTCACTCCTTGAAACTGTAGAAACACATTTCAAGAACACAGTTCTGTACTTGGCAGTGCATGGAGACAGAAGTCAGCAAGCAGTCTTGGCTTTGCAGATATGATTTGTGACTCTACAGAAACTAACTTTCCAAGTCTTTCACCTATGGGGGAAGGGGAGCTTAAGATTTTTAAAAATCTTATTTAAAAATACTGTTCACTCCTGTAATCTTAGTATTCAGGAGGCTACACAGGAGGACAAGCTTAAGGCCAGTCTGCCCTCTCTCATGAGGCTCTATCTTGTGAAACAAACACAAAACAAACAACAACAATATGGTTCAAAGAAAAAAAGTGTAAGAATAGAATGTCTAAAATCTGCCTTAAAATGCTATTGGGCTTAAGAACACAATAACCCTAGAAACGACTTTAAATTAAGAAGAGAGGGTCTGCAGAAGTAGCCCCAGAACCAAGATCTCTTACAGGATGTGGTTACACAGGAGAAAGCCAAGGTCTCCCTGACTGCCACCTCCTGGCTCTTGCCCAGCTCTTTCCAGAGGAACCTGGGAGAAGCTTTAGCAGAAGCTTCCTTATCTACTAAAGATACATCCTCTGAAAGGCAATTGAGTGGTTAACAGTCCCTACCAGGATTGTATTCATCAAGGAAGAGATTGTGAGTCACAAACAGCGGGTTCCAGGTCACCATCTGAGTCTGAGATCAGCAAAGACAACATAGTACTTGAGAGACTCTATATAAGAAACCATATTCACCAGAACATTTGTTCCCCTCACCTTCTCCAACCCAAAATAAGGACCAACATCCTGCCCTTTCTATAGCTCAGGATGCATTGGAAACTTCAATCATCCACTTCTTTTAGTCTTAAATTTTGTGAGTCTCATGTGCATGCAGGTGGGTCGCATATGCATGCACATAATTAAAAGGGCTTTAACTCCTGTGACTCTGTCTACTCTCAGTTTGATTCACAGACTTAATTCCCAAGCTCTCTCAGTGGAGAAACTTTCCTCTCTCCTACAGGAAACGTTTTTTCCAGCAAGAATGTTTATGTATAAGAGAACATAGTAGAGCTAATCATTGAAAGTCTGTTTATTTCAATAGATAGGTTATTTCAACATGGTATTTATTTCAGTAAGTGGATGACGTTAAAGGAATTTGTCAGCAGCTTTCTCCTTCACATTAACAACCTACTAACTGAATTCAAGCTTAACACAATGCTTTGCATTAAATTTGGGTAATAAGGGATTTTTATCAAATAACAGCATCAATGAAGCATAGATATGGTATACCAAAGACATTGCATAAAAATGAAAACGATCTCTAGAGTGTAAATGAATCCAGGATATGCATTTTTTTCAGGGCCACATAAGTGTGTCCTTACAAATTAGCTATTCTCACTTAACAAGACTTTAGTGGTACAGATGCCTAAATACAAAAACACAACCATAGGATATAACCTTCAACTCATTAGAGGCAGCAAGGTCTCTCAGTGAAGGAACACGACCTCTGTACTAATGAAGCATAACCAGTTGAAAATACAGGCACTTAATTAGTAAACATGGGGTTTTAATTAAATTTCTTCAGGAAAAAAGGGGGGCATTTCATTTTACATGATGCATCCATATCATGGACCAACCTAACCATTATTATTTTCATTCCTTAGCAAATGCTGCATCTTCTGGAGAGGCAGTACCCACAGTATAATCTTCACGGTCAATACTTAAGCGTGTGTGCGTGGGTGTGTCTGTGTGTGTTGCACACAAGCAGGCTAAAACCTTACTGGATGGTAGGCGCACATCCACCTTCCTTCCTTACTAGGCCTGTTATCCACACCTAGCTACAGTCAGGCCTGGAATGAGATGGTGCTGGCCAGTAGGATGTTAGGTCTCTCTACCCAACGGGGGTTAGCCTACAAACAGCTGTCTTGATCGGGGCAAATGCAGCATGACTTTTCACGTGTGTACTTCTCATATGTGTACTTCTCACATGTGTATTTCTGACATCTGTACTTCTCACATGTGTATTTCTCACGTGTACTTCTCACATGTGTATTTCTGATATCTGTACTTCTCATGTGTGTACTTCTCGTGCTTGTACTTCTCGCGCGTGTACTTCTCACGCGTGTACTTCTCACACGTGTACTTTTCACTATGTGTACTTCTCACATGTGCAGAGGTCCAACACAGAGTGATGCAGCTTCCATTCACACAACACCATTTGAGCAGCCAGCCTTTCAATTGTCACCTAAGCTCAAATCCTAGAACTTGCATTGAAATGATGTTTAAAGCAATTATTTTTAATTATTTCAATATGCTAACAAAAACAAGATACAACATACAATCGCAGCTTTGAAATGTCATTAGTTAGTTCAAACTGATTCAGTACTCCATGAAAACATAATAGTCAATGATTGCTGTTTTAGTAAACAAAAAAATTGCCAATTACAAGAAAACTACAAACAAAAGAATACTGAATGAGTCAAAGATTTGGTGATAGGATCATTCAAATAGTCAGAGTGGCCTCTATCTGTAAACCCAACGCTTCAAACATAAAATGACAGAGGGGTCACTGCGAGTTCCAGACCACTCTGGGCTACATAGTAAGGCCCCATTTCAAACAAACAACAATGAGAGAGAGAGAGAGAGAGAGAGAGAGAGAACATTACCAAATGATATATGCTTGCATTTTCAATGTTTAATATTACTGTTATTGGAAGTGAGGGTACATAAAGCAGAGGTCAGAACAACCTTCAGAGGTGCTTCTCACACGCTAAAGAAGGATCCAGGGATGCAACTCAGGTCTTAAGGCTTGTGTGGCAATCACTTTTACCCACTAAATTATCTTGCTGGTCCCACATTCATAGTTTAGAGTAATAATGAAATAAATAAAAAAAATGGGTTTTGGCAGAGAGGGTTATGAAAAAGCAGCACAAAATTTCCAAAAAAAATGAAAGAATACAATTCTCAAATCTGCCAAATCATCATGCATACACAATGTCAAAAAAAAACACAACCAGATATGAAATAAAAATGAGCTCTCTAGAAGACTTTAGGTTATGCCAATGCAGGTTTCCAGAAACATGGCTGAGATCTTCTCTCCTGTGATTAAGAGAAGAAAGCTTCGCTCCCATTTCTCTACACAACAGAGTCTTTATAGATTACAAACACATGCAGGGGATCACTCTAAATTCTGGGAGGAGAAATGAGCACGTTGATACTCGGCCACTAATGTAAGTCATGACCTCATATGCAGCTGTCCTGTTCTCCATGCTCATTACCACTAGGATGACCTCAGTCGTGCATTTCCCTCCCGCTCCTGTTCCCAAATGCTCATATTCTTCCTTCAGATCCAAGACTTCTCGAGCGTTCTCTGCAAACATTAGAGACCCAGGAGACACTGAGTGGATATATCTGTCTAATGAGTTTGGAAAATATTTTGTGGGATAGCTCCTTCTGGAAATCACAGAATGATACTTTAAGGCAAAAGATGGAGGCCCTTGGGGAAAAAAAAAAGCTAAAGTGGCAGATTTTCTTCTATTGCAATATGAGAACCATAGCACACTTTAGCAGCGAGAAGCAGGGCTAATCCCTTCTGTGAAGAATGCACAGATGCTTGGAAGGCAATGGGGGGGAGGGGGTCATCACAGCAATCATGGGAAACAGGCCAGGGCTGGAGCTGTAACTACAGACATGAAAAGAACATTAGATAAGCTCTTCAGAGAATCGAAATTATATACTGTGAGAACAGATATGTCCTATGGGAAAGAGTAGAGATGAATATGGCCTCCTTTTAATTACTAGTTTCTCACTGAAACCTAACCTAAGCTGGGGGGAGTGAAAACCATGAATACTGTAAGACAAACGACAAGTTAGTTTCATGAGTACAACAGAGAAGCAAACAGATTGCTTAAACACAACAT
The DNA here is from genome assembly GCA_001685075.1 of Bramus lutescens. Lineage (NCBI taxonomy): Eukaryota > Metazoa > Chordata > Mammalia > Rodentia > Cricetidae > Bramus > Bramus lutescens. Next base: position 65,238 of record LOEQ01001895.1, read on the forward strand.
AAGTGTTAAGTAACATTCATCAAACTTTTGCAACCCTCACAGCACGTTATCTTGTTCTCTTATAAAAATTTTGAAAATTCCAGTGATAATTTACTGTGTTATTAATATTATTTTATGCCTTCTATTTCTACTTGATTTTAACTACATAATTGACAAGCTACTAGGTATTATTTATTGCCTATCATCTTTCACAAAGCACAACAAATAGCGGGCATTTAAAACATCTATAAAAAACTGGAGGCATTCCTGATCGCATGTGAGTTGGACTTTTCCTTTCTCTGGCCTAAAAAAGCCAAGTTAAAAAGGAAAGGCTTGATCTGACTCATAGTTTCAACTTTCTGCTACTTTGGTTCATGGACAAGAGGAACACGGGGGCGAGGATGTGAGAGAGCAGAGCTGTTCACCTCACTGATCATGGCAGACAAAGCAGAGTACACACGCCTGTACTATTCCAACAAGGTCTCCAGCCCCTTAGCGTGCAGAGCTAGGCTGGGTCTTCTACCACTTCTCCCAGGAGAGACCTCACAGCTTCACTCAGAGCTATAGTTTTGCTCATATTCAATGCTCCTCCCTCCAGTCATGTGGATAGTCAAGACAATCCCCCACAGTCTTTGTCGGGTAACGGCTTGTTCAAGATTTTTCTGTCTGGCTTTTTTCAATGTGAACACAGTGTGCAGGGTGGGCTGTTGGGCTTTGCTGTTTGGAATTTTTATCTGCTTGCTTGGGTATTTATGCCACCTGGTATTTCCTGGGCTTCTGCGTCTACAGTTTTTCCTGACTTTATTTTGGAAAGTTCTAGGCCATGATCAGTCTTCAATTATGTATTCTTTCTTGTAATCCTTTTCTTCTCCACACATTTCAATTATGGGTAGGTTACACCTCTTAAAATGCCCCACGGTTCTTCAGTGTTCTTTTCTACTTTCCATTATTTGATGCTGCTGCTTACACATCAGTTAGGGTAGTTACTATCTACATACCCTCAAACTCATTTATTCCTTCTTCAGCCATGTTTAGTGACATAGCGAAAATGTTTGACATTTTCATTCACTATTTTTGATAGGTAACATTTCCTTTTGATGTTTAAAAGGCAAACATTTCTAAGCCTCTGCATAGTCAGGCTAGAAAGTCATGACAATGAGCACTTAAACATCTGTCCCACCAGTTCAGACTCTCATCTTGTGACAGCTTCTCCAGGTACACAGAGCTTGGCTGACATTATGTGGCTGGATGTGGCTCTCCTGATTCCAGGGTAGCACCGTACATTATAACCTGGTGTGCCTCAGCAAAACTCTATGCATGTCCAGTTTACCTAATTCTCTCATTTTGTAAGGATACAAATTGTGATTTCCAATAATTCAAAATATCAAAGCTGAGAGTGAAGTCTTAAAATCTGCTTTTCTTAGTAGCCTAATATTTAAAAACAAATGTATGTGTGCATGTGTGTGTGTGCACGCACCTTCTTTCAGACTATTTCTCTCAACACGGGATAAAGGAAGAAAACTATCTAATGTATTCCTGTGTTTTAATGGTTGATACCAACCTACAACCTAACATAAGGACATAGAGCCTGGAGATTTTTCAGATACATGAAATCACATTACATCTGTAATTTAATAACACTAATCATAATTCATTCAAATGGATGTGAAACCACTTGTCGGTAATACTGTATGATTGTCCATTATTATGATCCTAAGTAGCACATGTCTTTTAGATAAAGAGGCAAATGGTTCCAGGGCTTTGTGTTTGTAAATGTCCCAGTGAAGCCTCTTAAAAAGACTCCATCTTCTTCTCAGCAGAGGCTGTACTGCTGTAGCTGTTTGCTTCACCTATTACGTCTCCCCCGAAGTAAAAGCCGCTCATTTTAGTTGAAGAAATATGATAAGTATGGATTAGTAGGCATTTCACCTGAGACTGAAACACCTAAGGAAAACAACTTAAGGGTAGAAGGACTTGTTTGGGATCCTAATTTCTAAAGATCCCATCCTCCATGGTGGGGAAAGCATGGCGGAGCAGGGCAGTTTACATTACCACAGTTAGTGTGTAGAGAAATGTAATACAGGCAGGATCTAAGACAAAGAAAAGGAAAGTCCTACCCTTAGGCTCTCCTCTAACCTTCAACCACTTCAGAATAAAGGCATCACTCTATGAGTCACCAAGGGATAACCTGTTCGTGACGCCAGAGTCTCAGAATACAACCCTCTCTAGGTCACCCTCATAGACACACACAAAGTCTCAGAATACAGCCCTCTCGAATTCAGAGAAACTTCACCTTTTATGATAGCCACAAATAGCATAAAGTATCT
>LOEQ01001895.1:72337-85552 GCA_001685075.1 Bramus lutescens
ATAGATAGATAGATAATGAATGTCAAAAAGTTTGTCAACCACTTCTTACTTCTCAAATAGAATATTTCATATTTCTAAAAACTGGTACTATCTGCAAACTTATGAATAGAGGGATTGCATTCTTTATAGAATCAAACGCCCTAAACTTTTAGGGCTATAGCATAACAAGGGAAACCTAAATTTTAAATACATTTAGAATAAATATTTCTACAAGCTACATCTACACCTAAGTAAACTCACAAGAGTTGGGTTTTCATTTGTAATGTGCACATTTGAGGAACTGTTGATGAGGCTGTTGTTGTTAACCGAGGATAATCTTGAGTGATCAGAGAAGAAGACTGATGAGATGTAGGTATGTATGTCCGACTGGGATATGGGTTATGACCAGCTGGGATGTAGGTATGTCTGGCTGAGATGTGGGTATGTCCAGCTAAGATGTAGGCATGACCAGCTGAGATATGGTAATATCTGACTGGGATGTGTGTATGTCTGGCTTTGATGTGAATATGTCTGACTGAGATGTAGATATGTCTGGCTGACATGTGTGTATGCCCAGCTAAGATGTGGGTATGTCCGGCTGAGAGGTGGGTATGTTTGGCTGAGATGTGGGTATTTTTGGCTGAGATGTGGGTATGTCCGGCTGAGGTGTGGGTATGTCTGGCTGGGATGTGGTAATACCTGACTGGGATGTGGGTATATCCAGCTGGGATGTAGGTATGACTAGCTGGGATGTAGGTATGTGTGGGATATGGGTATGTCCAACTGCAATATGGGTATGTCCAGCTGCCATGTGTGTACGTCCAGAGGAAAAACAACAAACTGCATCTCAACCTCAACCATCAAGAAAGGAGACAGAACTGGGAATTAGAGTTCTGAGATTCAGATATTCAAATTTCAAATAGAAGCACTAATTTCTGTGTCTCATACATACCCTGCACCTGCCTCATGTTTTTGGTATTGTTTCTGCTATGCTGGGTATTAAACCTAGGACCTTGCACTCTAGAGAAGCACTCTAACACTGAGCAACAAATATATTCCTTTTCTTGATTTTGCTTTGGCATAGGTTCTCTTCCTAAGTTCCCTAAGCTGGCCTAAAACTCGCTGTGTTACTCAAGATAGTCTTGGATTTGAAATCTTCTACTTTGTAACCAATACTAATGATTTCAAGGGTGCATCATACCTATCACTCATCTATTCCATAAATGATTATATTTGCCTGTGGGATTTGAAAAGCTCAGACTGGGGAAAAAAGACCATTGTTTATAAAATACAAATATGGTAGTGAAGAAGTCTCAGGAGACTTGAATCAAAGTGTGATGGTTTGAGTGAAAATACCCTCGCAGGCTCATATGTTTGAATACTTAGTTACCAGTCGGTGGAACTGTTTGGGAAGGATTAAGAGGTGTGGCCTTGTTGGAGGAGGTGTGTTCCTGGGAACAGGCTTTGAGGTTTCAATAGTCCATGCCATTTTCAGTTAGCTTCTCCTCCCCACCCACCCCCGCTGTATGGTACGAAGATGTCATCTCTGTAAAGTATTGCTCCAGAATCATGTATGTCTGTCTGCCTACTTGTTTGCTGCCATGACCTTGCCATGATGCTCATGGACTCTAAGTCTCTGAAATTGCAAGCTCCAAATAAAATCATTCTTCCAAATAAGTTGCCTTGATTATGGCATCTTATTACAGCAATAAAAAAGCAAGTAAGTCCTTGAGTTTCTGGCTCAGTGTCTTTCCAGCTGAATGACTGACTACAGATAATACAGAGAGCAATCTGACCCTTGAAGGTTGTTTTCTGGTATCTATCATTAAAATTTCTAAATTGCCTTTCTAGCATTAACTTTAATTATTTCCCAGAATTTATATTTCTATTTATTGAAAGTAATATTATGCTGAGCCTTTAATCCTGGCACTTGTGAGGCAGAGGCAGGCAGATTGCTATGAATTCAAGGCCACCCTGGTCTACAAAGCAAGTTCTAGGACAGCCCAAGCTCTTAAACAGAAAAACTATGTTTTAAAAAAAGCAATATATATTATGTGTGTGTATGTGTGTGTGCGTGTGAGATATATATATCTTCCTAAAACTTATATGCTACACTTAAGTGACACTTTCAACACTCTCCTACAGCTGACTAAATAAATAAAGGAGAAGAACACATCTCCACAAAATAGAACAGGAAATCAAGTACAACAAACCCAGGTTGGTTCAGTCACTTCTGGCAAACCAGGCTGACAGTCAATAGCCTCTCATGACTTCTTCCACTACTTTGTTAATAGCGATTGCTGAACAGAGGCTCAAAGTGTCCTTTTCCCAAACACACTTCTTGAGTTTCACACTCGGAACCACACCATGGACCATCAGTCTTAAAACCCCATGACCTGTCAACTAACCAACCCTACTACAGCAGTGCAGACTGAGTGCTAGTGCTTGGTGTCAGCACTAACTACTTGGTACTTCTCCATACAAGTTGGGAAGTATTTAAAACATCATTTGTGGGTAAACTGGAAGAAAATTTTAGTAGCCTTCCTACAACCATTGGCACACATTTAAGAACTCAGAAAAACACCTCAAGCAGCAGAAGTTGCTAAGCTCTGTATCATTTTTTATATACCCACAAATATGTGTAATTTTAAAACTAGACCCAGTAAGAAATTAGCAATAACTAACAATAAAAATTGAATAATTATAGTAATATATACTCAGTCTTTTGAACCACAGGCCCCCGCAGCCAAAACCTCAGCAAAATATAGATGAAAAGATTTAGAAAAAAAGGTGCCTATTCTGAACATGTGTGGTCTTGTCTCTCTTAGTACTGCTTCCTTAATAATACAGAGGAGCAACCATATCCATAGCATTTATGTTAGGTAATACAGGTAGTTGAGAGTCGGTTTAAAGTATGTGGATAGAAAATGTATGTAGGCACTTTATTTAAGCTACTTGAGCATCCTTGGATATTTGCTATCATAATGCTGCTGAAACCAATCCCTAAAGACACTAAGGGAATTCTATCAATATATATACTCTCCATCTGCCCCTCCATATCCTCCTTCTTCTTCCTCTCCCCCCTCTCTCTCTCTCTCTCTCTCTCACACACACACACACACACACACACACTATAGTATATTCACCCAGTGTGATAGGATGAAAGAGGTGAACGGCAAAGAAATTGAGGCACAATGTTATTTACTGGAACAGAAGCACTGCAACACTCAAGCAGTAGATCTAGTAACAGAAATTAAAATGTAGTATCGGGAGGCTAACATATTTAGCATGGATACAATGAATAAAGCAGTGGCCAAAAATTTCATTACATTACTGGAAATGGCACACACACTTGAAGTCATTAATTGCTGGCGTCTATATATTTCCTCTTAATAATTTAGGATATTTTGTGAGCCAAGTGATACAGATAAGAGGACAGACATACATTCTCTGCAGCTTACAGAAAGTGTAGCTAACATGACTTAAGATGGTTTTGTCTTATAGAATGGACTTATGTGATGATGGACAGCTTTGTACATGTGATTACAGATCCAATACTCTTGAGTCATCACTACTTTCTTATTGTTGCTGCCATTTCATTGATAAGAATTTCAGAACAAAATCTTGGACAATAAAACTCTATTGTGATGACACATAGTATTAGTGTCTAGAAAAGCAACATTTAAAATATTCAAATTTCTTTTATCTCAATTAGTGCAAAAATAAAGTTATACAAAAAATATTTTTTAAGAAAACATATTAATAAAGTTTTCCCTAACCATAGCCTCAGGCGTATTTAATGGAATACAGGCTGGCACTCCTAACCTGAAAATATAAAACACTGAAACCGTGAAACTGACAAGCTTTAGAAACCTACCTGAAGTCTATACAAACTGTTCAAAATCTAAGAGCACAGACACTCTGGACCCAAAAATATCAGGTGAAAGTTACAAACCCTGTTAGAATCTGCAGGCAATCCAGAATACCACTAAATTCCGAGAGAGTGAAGTCAACTCAACTCGATGATTTAAACAACAGCAAAGTAAAAATAAGGCTGAATGGTGTTTTTATTTTTTTAGGACTTTTTCTTGCAGGACTGGAAATAGTAACTGTTTAGCAAGCATCTCTCAAGTGCACTCTCACCTTGAGATTTGCAGTCCCTACTTTAGAGAGACTGATGCTCTGAGACAACTACACAGTATTATTGGCTGGTGGTGTGAATACCCGGGCTGTTAACCTGAATCCCAGAGCTGGGACTTGAACACTGGAACATCCGGAAAAAGAGAAACAGCACAGGACCAGGAACTTAGTGTGGCACAAGGAAACCTGTGATGCTTCCTAAAGAGAACTACTACAATTAAACTCAAAGGATAATCTCAGGGGTCAAAGTAAAAAGAAGTTCAAGGTGGGATGCAGTGCAGTCATGACTCCTTTACCTGCAGTGCCATGCTCAGCGATGCCCATATGGTACCTATCTAATACTTCTTTGTATGATGACAAATATCTGGCTGAGTTCCAATGGGCTTAGAACTTGTTGCTTTTCTGAATACCAGAAAGTTCCATTGTCATAGGATATACAATGATAGCAACCACACAATTCAGCTATTGTTTACATGCCTTTAAAAAAATCTAGCTGCTAGCATAAAACTCATCCTTGCCATTAGAAAAAACTCTGACAGAGGGAATGTACTTAGTACAAAGAGCACACAGAGCCTCTATATGTTCGCATTCATCAATGCTCCAGTGTCTAGGATGGAGTCTAGAGGGTACCCTCCCAGAGGCAGAAAGTATTAAATGAAGCTCTTCAAACAGAAGGCTCAGCTGTGACACACGCACCCAAAACAGAAGCTCTGTTTGCCTTGGCTCTTTAAAAATAACTTCTGAGAATTTCTCCTGAAACCAACTGGCAAACAGACTGTTCACAGTGACCTCCTTGTTTGCTCAAGCATGGGCTAGAGAGTGAAACCACAACGTTTGGTCAGCAAAGCTACCTTCCCAGTGTGGGCTCCTCTCAAAGAGGGCATTATGTGGATGCGGCCCCACCTCAAACTGCTGCTGCAGTACTCGATTCTTGGCTCTGTGCGGGACTTATTTGTGTATGCTACACAGGATGTTCTTTGTGGAGTAAGTACACTAGAGTAGAACTCATGAACATATTTTAAGAGTGCTAAACCTCAAAGAAGCATTTGTTTTTAATATCAGCAAAGTAGATTCTCTTGAATCTTGCAAACATACTTCACTGTCTTTTTAGACAACTACAATGTTTTTCCTCTAACCCTAGAAAGTGGATCTGATGTTTAAATCATTGTGACTTCAAATTAAAATTTACCTAGGCTAACTACATGTATGTAGCTACATGAATAATATATTAATAAGCCATTTACTAAATATTTTTTGCAACGAAGTCACACTATGTAGCTCAGGCTGGCCCCGATCCTCCTGCCTCCATTTCTCAAATGCTGGGGAAACAGATATGCACCATGCCTTATTACATTCTAAATTTTCCTTTAGCACAACATTTGTGCTCACTACTTTAAATTATTCCAAATAATTAATATAAAATGCAAATTCACCTTGAATGTTTTCTCCTTTAATTTTATGTATATTCTTGATTATTTGACTGCTTTTATTCTGACTAGTCAATGTTGCATTATATTTTGCTCAAAAATAGTAAATTGTAATCTAAAAGACTAAACATGATCTCTGATTAAATACTATTAATCTGGTTTCAGTGCTCAAAGGCAGCATACCAAAAGATAACTTATCCACAGTCACAATATAGAATTACAGGGGCAGAAAAAAACTTTGGTGATCTCATAGAACTCTTAAGTTTACAGTGCAAAAATGTGGGAACTAATAAAATACAAATACTTGAATGCTGTCCTAAGATATAAATAAATAAAAATAAATGACAGCAAAAGTAAACCCAATGGAGATAATTCATAAAAAAGTATAAAATACATGGGAAGGAAATAAAAATAAAGTTCTTTTGTATGATAAAGTTAAACTTAAAGTTTCTCTAAAAAATTTAAAAATTTGAAGTAGTTTCCTTTGCCATTTTATTAAGACTCAATTTGAAGTAGTCGGTTGATTTCTGATCCACAGCCAACTGTGAAGTCATCCTCTCAATCAAAGTATTAAGCCTTTCTACCAGAGCCAAGCATTTCTCTCTTAGCGGGTGTGACAGTTCAGAATCTCCACTGTCGACATGACTGGATTTAGAACCGCCTAAGAAATACACATCCGGGCATATCTGTGGAGTCTTTCCAGAAAGGTTACCAAATGGGGAAAGAGCTGTCCTGGTATGTAGAAAGCACCTTCCCAAAAGATGATGGAAATTTTAAATTTGGGGGAGGTGGGGGAACCAGCTGACCATCACTCTAGTTTCCTGGTATCTCCTTCCCTACTCTGAACACAATGTCACCAGCAGACTCAAGATCATGCCATCAAGCTAGACACTCTCCTTTCCTGCCTGACAGATTGCGTGCCCACTGATGAGCCAGAATAAACCATCCTTCCATCCTTCCTTAAGCTGCTTTTATTGGTATCTTGTCACTCCACCAAGCAGAATGGCTAATCCATCCTTGTAATCAATTTTCCACTCTACCTCTAAGCTAGGCACTACTACTCAACTTTACATGTCTGCGGATCTCTTTGCACTTTCTCGAGCAGTACATAAGTATGATATTGGATACATGCTCCTTTTCTGGGGATCTGGCTTAACTGCAATTTAGAAATTTATAGATGATGCTTATTCCTTCTTACTGTTGAGGAGGCCACAGGATACTACTTATTCAATCATTTCTTGATAGCACTTGGGTTGTTTCAAGTTTTAAATACTACAAATAACACTGAAGTCAACACGACATCTTTGTGTGAACATGTTCATATCCCACTTGAAAACAAACAGGAGTGGAATGGTTGGCCTCAAGATCAGGTGATTAGCCTTTTAAGTAATCACCAAACTATATATTGATATTTCACTTAACATTTACCTCGCTCTCTATCAATTTCCTGTGACTCCATCTGCTCACCATTCTGATGATGTGCAATAGGAACACTGGAACTCTATCACTCACTTCCCTGATGACAGGTTATACTTATTTACATTGTGTATACCATAGTCTTTTATGAACTATGATTTCACAATTCCTATAACAGTTTAACTAGTCTGTTTTCTTATAACAGGGTGACTATACCTTATTTAAAATACTTAGAACCAGAAATGCTTGGCATTTAAAATTTGGGAACTGAGTAGAATATTTGCCAAGATATAATGACATATCTTGGATTTGTTTCACATATAACTTATACCCATAGCCTGAAGATAACTTTACACATTTAGTATGCTCTGTCTTGAATGTGACTCATCAAACTAAGACAGGTGCAAAACTGTCCAGAGTTGTGTCAAGTGATTAAAGCTTTGCATGTCTAGATTAGAGATGCCTGATCTGAATTACATGAAAGAATATTTGATATGTTCTGAACACAAATCCCTGATAAATGATTTGCAAGTGTGATCTCCCCATGGTCTCTTTATGTAGCCCTGGCTGGGTTGGAACTCACTTTGTAGGCCAGGCTGACCTGGAACTCACAGAGATCTGCCTGTCTCTGCCTCTGTGTGCTGGGATTAAAGGCATTAATCACCAGTCCCAGCTAGGCCCAAATTTTAAGTTCTGTGCTATTTTCTACTTGGTACAGTTTAAAGTTTTACAATGCTGTCTATGATTCAGAAAATTTCTTCTCAAGTATGATATCATGGCTACTGTGTGCTTGTCTTTTTTTTTTTCTTCAGGTAGATATCCAGTTTACCCACTTAAGTTTCTCAAAATAATTTTCCTTTCTTCTTTTAACTACTCTAAAGAACTAAGGGTCTGGGATTTCCCTTACCTGTAAAATACAAGTTACTCTGCCATGGCTTCTTTGACACTGACAGAAGATGCCAAAAGACTTCTTAAGTGTGAGAGCAAACACTGTTACTCCAGCCTAAGAGGAAGCCTAGAGCCCAGTTTGCATTCTTCACTGAGTGAAGCTGGATGCCGAAGTGCACACCTTCAATTAAAGTACTCCTGCTACAAGGACATGGGAGGTGAGTCAGAGTCCCTGACCTCAAACAGTGGAGTGATAAAGACCAAGGAGGCTGTGTTCAACAAACTGAAAAATGAGGATTGACACTGGAGGTTTTACTCTGACACACAGGCCATGACAAATGGGAGGCCATACACGCATCATTAAGAAAAAAGCAACTGACTATATAGGAATGGTTCTATTTCTGTATTCTCCAGTGGATAAAAGTTCATAATAGCTTTGTAAAGTTTTCAAAGGCAGAATAAATTACTCAGCTTAGTTTGTAAAATAGTACACAGTGATTATTATGTATTAGGTATTTTATTAACTTATTAACAATATTATAATCAGTTGGCTAGTTTCTGACAAGAACAATGTGCCTGCTAGACCTCTGACTAGTTGATACTGCAGAATCGCTGATTGGACAATAATACAGGAGTCCAGATTGGATAATATTGCAGAAGCCCTGGTTAAATATGGCAGGCACCCTAATTGGATGATATTGCAGGAGTCCTGATTGGATATTGCAGAAGCTCTGATTGGAGGATATTGCAGGAGCTCTGATTAGATGATATTGCAGGAACCTTGGCTGGATGATGTAGGAGCTCTGATTATATGATAATTCAGAAGTGAAGGATATAGAAATTATAGAATAAAAGGGAAGATGGGAGGATAATCAAATCTACTTTTAAAAAAGGGAACTACTAGTCTCAGATATTTTATATTTGTATGGATTTTTATATATTGAAACAAAATTAAGGTTACTTTTATATATATATTTCTACTCTTATTTAAGTTATTATACCTATGAAGCTCATTTAACAATGTAAATTTCTAGTCCTCAAAAGTTATAAATTATTTAGGAAAATTAAGAAATACAGGTTATAGCTAGCCATGTAACAGTCAAATTTGTGGCCATGTTAGGTATGTTTTCAAGGTCAAACATATTTTAGATAAACAGATGGTCTTCAAAGACTTCAGAGATCTACAGAATACAGCATTTAAGATGTTTTAATAACATAAGGCTTTTCACAACAGTAAGACATGTCTGCCTTTGACTTTTTACTTCAAAAAAGATGATGGGTATTTAAAAACCTCTAACACAAAGATTGCTTTCAATCTGAAAAAGCTAGTAACTGGGCAAGAAACTTCTCTTGTCTTGACTGCAGACAGTGGGGTTTCCAAAAAGTACACAAAAGAAAGTGATTGCTGAACTTTGCCGAAACAAGATAGGAAAAAAAATCAAAATTTCTGCTTCACAGAAAAATCTGTCAGATACTCTAGACCTGCAGGCCAAAGATGGATGCCCCAACATTGCTGAGGAACCCTGGGTACTGTCCAGGCAGCCAGATTTTTCTCTCATTTTTATAGTTCTAGAAGTTGCTTGTTCTGTACTTTCTGTTTACTCAGGTAATTGATATCCTTCTTGTTTCTTTGATGGGGTTGAAGATTAAATAGTTATAGTTATAATTTCCTTGTTATTAATTCAAAACAGAAACTCACAAAAAGGACTAGACATTGTAAAAGTAGTCCTTAATTGATAACTGTTCCTACTGTATACAGTTTTACTATGTTAGAGTTAAAGGTTTTCTTTTTATTTGGACAAAATGGGAGAACATCTGACTACAGTGACACACACCTTTAATCCCAGCACTCAGGAGGCAGATGCAGGAAGATCTTGGTAAGTTCAAGATCAGCCTGGTCTACAGAGTGAGTTCTAGGATAGCCAGGGCTACACATAGACACCTTGTCTCAAAAATCAAAATAAATAAATAAAATAAAGGTCTGTGAATCCACCCAGCATCAATATATAAAATAAACCAAGTTATTTCCTGACTATATGTACACATCCAAACTATCTCCACTTAAATGAAAACAGTAAAGAAATTGCCAAACTGGACGGTGAAACCCACAGAACTTTACAACTATGACCTGAGCTGGAAGCTTGGTGCACCTTAGAGCAAATGAACTATTTCCACTTCCTCATCACCTTACACTACTTCACCTGCTTCATTTCTTAATGTCTGGACAGTATCCCATAACTTGTACTCCACATACCAAAGAAGGTAATGGTCAGTAACTAACTCGTAATTACTTCTTTTCCTACAATGAAAATATTCTAGGATACACACCTTGAGAGAAGCCTGGTCAATCCAACCAGTATTCAGAAAGTCTCACTTTCTACACAACACACATTATGTCCTATGCCCACTGCCAGAAACCTGCCCTTTAAATCGAGTGTCGCCAGTGCTTCAAAGTCCCCGCCCAAATGCCTCATTCCATTCCCTGAAAATAAAATGCTTTTTCCTGAAATTATAGTCATGTTTGAGCATCTGGAGGTCAGTTACCTGGATTTCTGAAATCTGGAAGCAATCAAATACTACAGAGTATCCCAAAAAGTATTCGGCCAACTTCAATGAACATATTGAGAACTCTGATTTAGAAGATATCAGCCCACATCCTATTAATTCTAATGTCCCCCCCATCAGATTGGAATTCTAGATAGCACTAGCATTTATTAGTCTTCTTCCTATCTAGTAAGGAAATACATTTTACCATCTTTAATACATTCTTGATTCATAGAAAATATGTAGCTACACTATTTTAAAGTATTTTGTTGAAATTATGTGGCTATTTTATGTATCTTTAAATGAAGACAGACACATCTATTCACATTGTGTGTGTGTTTCTATACACTGTATATTAATCCTTTGAGATAAATGTTTATCTACCATTCGGATTTTCATAACCTAAAACTTTGCTCTATGCATTTTCCTCTAAATCACTCACAAGGAAGGGAACAGACAGAAAGTATTCTCTTGCCAAGCTAAAGCTGACTCACTGAACTGAGACTCTTATAATCTAAAGCAACCCAACTGTGAATTATTTTAATGGGTTGGTTGTTCCCACTAGTAGAGTAGTTTTCAAATGTCAGTTCTGATAATAATTCCCGATTAGTAGTAAATATGTGTTTAGCAAACTTTAGAAGAATAAATAAAACTATAAGGAATTGAAGAGAATAGTTACAGAGAGATGAAGGCAAATGCATAGCTATGGCTATTTTAAAGAATATGCAAAAGGGACATGAACATAAATATGCATATGTGGTTATCATTCTCAACCTCTATCTTAGGTTTAGCTTGACTGTTCTGTTTAAAGAACACCACAAAAATAGGTAGCATATTTATTCTTCCACAATCAGTATAGTATCTCATACAGACAGACAGACCAGAATCTGACAGGCTCTCCTACAAAGAGAAAAACTATGCTTACTGAAAGACTAAGCACACTAAAAAGCTTTTTTCACATGATTTACTTTAACAAGCAATGACACACACACACACACACACACACAAAAGACTTCTTAGGTTCTGCACTTAAAAGTACAAGCTTAATTTTGGTACAATTAATCCAGATATTTATGTTTGACCCTCATTTCAAATTTAAGTATTAGCATGAAATATTTGGAAGTAACGTGCCAATATGAAAAGTGTCTTTCAAGAGAGGCTAAATTTCAAAAAGCAGCATTGTTTTTTAAAGGAACTCAGAGCAAGTAAAGAAAGTTCCATTGAAAGGGTAAATTCTGTCTCGGCTACATTTTCTCAGATAGAAACCAATTTATGCCTTTCACCACTTATTTTATGCAACACTAATCTTGGTATTTTGTATTATTGTGGATAGCTGTATACAAATAAATACGGGGAGTGCAACATAATAATTCACTTAACAATGTTTATCTTTAAATTATACAATGGTAAACCCAGAACATTGGAAGAGGAGGAGGGGGAGGAAAACAGGAGGAGGGGGAAGATGAGGAGGGGGAGGAGGAGGAAAAGAAGAATAAAAAGAATAAATAAGTATGCCAAGAAGGAGAGGAGGAGGAAGGAGAAGGAGAAGAAGAAACAAGTATGCCAAGGCCTTCTAACTACATAAAGTGTTAATCTGTCTTGTTTGACACACTCCTTCAACGATGAGCACTAAAGAGACAGACTTCAACTGGAATATTACATAACTGTTGCTACAAACTCATGATGAGTGGGATTGGGTGACAGACACCAAAAGGGCTGAGTAAAAGTAAAAGAATTCCTCCTTATACAAAATCAAAGATAATTATCAAACTTGCAAAGAAAAATGGAAGCTCAAAAATCACAGTGCATTTAGAGGAAGGCATAGAAGTTAATGTCTGTGATCAGTCTTTGATGTTCACCGTCTGGAAACCGGGAGTGGCTTATGCCCCCTCAGTCTAAATCCATGTTGTAAGTCCTCTTAATAAGACACATCATCCAATAAATGATTTAATGTGAAGGTCCTGTGGGTTTTTTCATATAATCAAGTAGTCACTGAATAGTTGCTCATGACAGTAAAATTTGAGGGGTCTTTAACTCTATTTGGCAAAAAATATAGTTTTCCTAGTCGGCCACTCTGTTTTCTACCTGCCTAGCTATATAGCTTGTAGAAAGAGAACCACACACCACATAGCTGGCATCTTGACCTACAAGAATCAGAAGTCTCTGTTCTCATGTGGCTCGTGTTCAGTAATTCTAGGCTCTGCACTGTTTCACCCACAACTGTACGCCCAGCATCTGGCCGAGTTGTGCACCTCCCGAGGCAGGGTCCTCATTAAATGAGAAAGGAGAAAGTAGCTGTAGGCAGAAGTAGGCAAGCAGGCAACACGGGTACATTCCTTTCTTGGGATCCTGCAGGCAGACGAGACTGACATGTGACTAGCTGCTTGAGCACCCGCCTTGAATTCCCCACAATGCTAGACTGAGACTTGGGACTGTAACCCAAATAAACCCTTTAATCCCCTGTGTTGCTTTCTGTCAGGTTGTTTTATCACAGCAACAGAAATGAAACTGGAACACAATACTTGTCAAGAGAGCAGGCTGGGCAACAGCCTCTTTCTCTGGGGAGCCTAAAACAAGAGCTGCAATCTACTTTCTCCTTCCCTATAATAGATGTTGCCATGAAGCCAAGTTCTCACCAAAAGAACAAATGAAATTTAAGTGGGATGCAAATGCCCCACCCAAACCACTGTGTTTAAGGCAGCAAAGGCAATTCTATCAGAATAGAACATCATCCGTCAGCTGAACAAGAAAGTTAACAAGGAGCATTAGACAAAAACATCAATTCCTGAATGGAATTCCCACCAACCTGAAAAAAAAAAAA
>LOEQ01001895.1:95631-109221 GCA_001685075.1 Bramus lutescens
TGGGAGAAGGGAAGAGATGGAAATTTTTAATAATAATAATAATAATAAAATGTTAAAAAGAAAAAGAAATATTGGATCGTCCAATAAACATTTCCTAAATATGGATAATGTATGAAACATGGCCCTGGGTATCCAGGGCACAAGACAAGTAACTGCAAACTTCCCCACACAGCTCACAAAAGTTATTACATACACATACACACAAACACAAGATAATTCACCTGCTCTTCCTAACAAGCTACCCTATTCTTCTTCTGTAAAATAACACAACTCAAATAGTTACACAGTGTGAGCCATTTCTTTTTGACATATTTTGTTCGTTTGGTTGAATATAGTTCAGTTTTTCATTGAACAGCTATTCATGAGTATACAATAGCCTTCATAGATGTTTCTCTGTGGAAGTCTTGGGCCGAAGGCTATCAAAGATCATTTGTATAATTCTGTTTACTTGGTGTTTTCTGTTTGTTTACTTTTTAAGGAGAAAGCGGGTACAATGATAGAGCAGTCACCATGATACCAGCTAGGTTACCTACAACCAGTGTATGGAAGGGTGCACTAATACACATCTACCCCCTCTACCCTCACTAATCTACAATGGCTGCACCACTCCATAACATCAGCTACACTGAGAAAGCAAGAGCTGAACACAGAATGCCTTTCAAAAAATAATCATTAAACTGTCAATTTCCAGATCTGGATTACAGACTGCTCAGGAATATACAAAATAGATTTTTGCCAAGTAATGAAGTATAAGTCACTGATATCCCATGATTTCTTCAGGAGGAAAAAAAACTTCCCTAACAATCCAAAATTTTACAAAGTGTGTGTGTGTGTGTGTGTGTGTGTGTTCACACATGTACGTGTAAGTGACATGAATTACGAGTGTATGTCAGAAGTCAACTTACGGGTATTGTTTCTCCTCCATACACCATGTGTTCCAGGCTGGGCAGTAGGCACCTTGACATACCAAACCATCTCATTAGTGCATTATTTCTATCTTTTGTGGTTCTGGGTTGGTAGTGAGCCCAGAGACTCACTCATCAAGGCAACGTCACTACATACCCCAGTTCACACAGTTTTAAAGCAGACCACTGTAAGACCATTTGAACATGTTTAGAGACCATGTGAAGGCTATGTGCTATACAAAGAATGATGGGAAATGAAGCTTAAGAATTTCATACTGATGGGAATAACCAAGCCCCTCTGAAGGGGGTTGACAGCTGAGACAGACTGAGGGGCCACTGATAGGGACACTGGGATTTGTGTCTACTTGCATATACCAGCTTCATGAGATCCTATTCTCTTTGGATGGAAACCTTCTTCAACCTAGATGTAGTAGGAGGGCCTTGGACTTTCCACAGGGTGGGATGCATGGCACTCCCTTAGGGTAGAAGGGGTGGGGGAGAGTCTGTGAAGGGAGAGGGAGGGGACTGCGAGGAGGGGAGGGAGTAATAATTTGGATTGTTTTTTTAAGTAATAAAAAATAGAATCTCATGCTGAAACAGCTCGAAATCAATGAGACTTAAAAAAAAAACTCAAACTGCCTAAAGAAAGTAAATAAGCATTAGGATATAGGAGGTCTTATTTCATATACTGGAATGACTTAGAAGCCAGACAGCTTAAGATGGGAGTCTCTCTCCTTGTATGTAAAATGAGAAAGGTAAATAGTTCACTGGTCTTCAGATTTTATTTTCAGAAGTTCACGACTAATTCAGGGCTAGAAAGACAACATCAGAGAGCTAAACCTCATTTAAATGAAAGCAAGGAGTTTTTAACTATTTTCTATACTAACGTACCATACGGAATTTCTTTCAATAAAAAAGGTACAAAAGGATACCGCCCATAACTTACTTACAGGACAACAAAAATAACCTCAGATTATATGTATTCCAAGCTAAGATCATGATTAAACACTTGTTTTAAAAACAAGACCCTTTCTACTCTGGTACAATGGAATAAATAAAATTCAGCATGCCCCTCACTGTAAACTACAAAATTAGAATGAAAAATAATTTTGCACACACTGAGACAACAGAAAATTTAGCCCCTTAGCCCCTAAGTAAATAGGCAGAATGAAACTCTCATCCCACCACGCACTTCCTGTGTTGCGTGAGCAGCACTTCCTGTGGCGCATGAGCATCTCCTCCCACCATGCACTTCATGTGGTGCCTTAGCATCTATCTCCTCCCACCACACACTTCCTGTGGCGGTGAGCATCTCCTCCCACCACGCATTTCCTGTGGCACGTGAGCATCTCCTCCCACCACGCACTTCCTGTGGCGCGTGAGCATCTCCTCTCACCACACACTTCCTGTGGCGTGTGTGCATCTCATCCCACCATGCACTTCCTATGGCACATGTGAATCTCACTGAGCTGAGAGGAGGCATTAAGAAACTGAAGCTTGTGGGGCACATTGTTAGGAAATCTGAAGCAAAATGGAGAAAGTTCCAGATATCTATGCAGAGATCCCTTGAGTCTATGAATCTATGGTCAACCTTAAAGTCTGTGTCAGGAGAGAGAAAAGTCACGAGATTGGGCAGAGTACTAGGTGGGTGGGTCAACTGGATAATTCTTAATGTTCTCCCTGGGTTAGAGCCATCAAGTCCCAGTAGCCTAAAGTATAAGAACTCAAATGCCAAGGAATGTCACATCATGGCAGAGCTAATCTACCCTGCTTAAATGTGTTATGAGATCTACCTCAAAAAAGCTTTGAATAAAAATCTCCAGAAAATCAAGTTAAACCACAGTAACCTAGAAGGGACTCGAAAAAGATTAAAGAAGAGAATAGTTAAGACAATAAGCATCGTAACACAGGCTATCCAACACCCATTCTAAATCTGGTAATGAATAAAAAGTGAAAAATGTGGCCTGGTGTGGTGGCACAGGACTTTAATCCCAGAAGTTGGGAGGGAGAATCAGGCAAATCTGAGTTTGAAGCCAGTCTGGTATGCAAGACAAATTCCAAGACAGCCAGGACTGTTACACAGAGAAACTCTGTCTTGAAAATCAAAACAAAAACACAAGAAACAAAAAAGGGAAAATGTGATTCCTAAATAGGTTAAAAATGTAGACCAGAATAGACCCAAAAACACACAAAATAATGCATTAGATGATCAGAAAGATCAAGTAAATTATAATTCAGTTAAATACAAACAGCATTAGTATTTAAAACAAAACAGGAACATTATTTTAAAAAGAAAACTGAGAAGTAAATAGCACTTGTTTGGATAAAAACATACTAGTCAAAAGAAAAATTCAGTTTAAGCTGAAAGTACTAGCAAAGATGGAGATAGATACATGGGAGGCCATGGCCAGGACCTCTAGTTCTTTCTATGTTAAACAAAGAGGGATAGCATTAAACAGCCTGATTCAATTAGAATCCATGAAGCAGAAAGACAAAGTCAGAAAAAGGCATGTGAAGAAATAATAAGCCAATCATTTTCCAGATTCTTATAAAGACAGTGTCTTAAAGAAGCTTGAAATGAATTACACACAGTGAAAACCACACCAGCACAAATAACACAATATCACTAAACATTCACACTCTGAAATCCTGCAGAAGTTCTTTGAAAGTCTTCAAATGCCTTTTCTGGTCAATATGTATATAGCAAATATTGTTTTAATATTCCCTAGCTTTCATATTCATTTTCTGAAATTATCTTTTTATAAGAAGGCTTAACTTTTCACAAAGTCAAATTTATCTGTTTGACTCTTGTGTCCTGTTTAAGACATAATTTCTTACCTTCAAGACTTGAAAAAGTTCTTTATTTTCCTCTAGAAAAGTTAAAATTTAGCTAACTATTTAGATCTATTATCTCATCACAAACTTAATTTCAGAATAGCATGAGCCAGAGGGCAAGGGACATTTCCCTCTAGGATGTATCCATTCATTCCTGCCACTCTGGAAAGCATCATCAATTTTAAACAAATTAAATACTCATAAATCCCTTGATTCAGTAGTAAAGAATAATAAGTCATTGATCAAATACTGCTTGCCCTTCACCTACTTTTTTTAAAAAAAAGTTTAAATCTGAGACAAATGATTTGAAAGTAACAATAAGTACAATTTCTTGAATTTTAAAATTAAAGGAGCCAGGCATAATGCTGACATGCCTAGTCCCCACCAGAAGGATCAAGAGTTCAAAGTCACCTTCTACTATATGACAGATTTAAGCTAACCTGGGATACATGGCATCCTGTCTCAAAAAAGGACCTACAGGAATACAAAGCCATCCACCACAAAAGATCCATAATGCCCAAATCTAACTAATAATTCTCAATAGCTTAAAGTAGCAGAGCTTTGAACCATTTATATTGGGGTAAAAAAAATCACACAAATGAAACCCAGAGAAGATGAACATTGTAGAAATAACAGACAAGGTGGTGAAGCTGGCATTGTAAGTGCATCTACCTGGCCAAAAATTTAGGAAAAAGCATGAATAGGAAAGATAATCAGTCTTCAGGAAGAAATACACAGGAGGAAATGAACAATAGAGAAGACGATGCAGAAGAAACATTCATTAAACAACACACTAAAAAATAAAAACACATAAAAGAAAAAATTTTAAACAATAAAAAGAACATTGTGAACAAGATAGTCTTGAGCAACTCCATTTGTGACATGAATCCCAATGGAGAGGAAGGAAAGGTCAGGGGAAGGGATGAATTTGGAGAAAATAATGACAAATGATGTTCACATTTCATGAATGGTGTAAACTCACAGATAAAGCTCAACAAAGCTGCTCCTGAACAAGACACTTGGAGGAAATGGCTCCTCACACATTATAATGAATTACTCAAAATCACTGATGGCAGGAGTCTAAGGAGGAAAGATGGGATCGTAGGCATTACTGGCAAGAAAGGAATACAGTAACCTTTGAATTAAGAAAAGGCAAAAACTACTGCCCTAAAATCCTACAAGAGTGCGAACCCTCTTCAAAACTAAAGGGAAGCTAGACATAGTGGTGCCTCCCACCATTCAATTATTCCAGCACCCAAGCAAGAGGTCCCATGATTGAGGCCTGTCAAGACTAATAAAAAAAAAAACCTACCAAAAAAAGTATAAAATTTAAAACAAAGACAAGAATAAAAATTCCAGGGTATATACAAATATGAAAGAATTCATCATTCAAATTAGAAAATTAAATCAAACAGTATTTTTTTTCTTTTAGTTATTCGAGACAGTGTTTGTCAGTATAGTTTTGATGACTGTCCCGGAACTCGCTCTGTAGCCCAGGCTGGCCTCAAACTCAGAGATTCACCTGTCTGCAAGGTATGCTCCACCACCACTCAGCTCAAATATTATTTTAAAAGATAACCTATTTTAATCATGTGTGACTTCACCCAAAAATGCACAGTTAATTCAATTTTTCAAGAATATAATTCACCAAACTAACAACTTACAATACATTGATGGTCAGCTCAGTACATGCACTAGAAAGAATCCTGCAATCATTCATGACAAAAATTCCATGATTTAAGAACAGAGGGCAACGGGGTTGAAGAGACGGCTTAGCAATTAAAAATGTCTGATGCCCTGTAGAGGACAGGGACCTGGCTTCCATCACCCACTGTAACTCCAATGCCAGGGAACCCAACACCCCCTTCGAGTTCACCAGCATTGGACCCATGCGGTACACGAAATAAACATAAGTACAACACTCGTACTCATAAAAATAAATATTAGAAATGTAACGGGGGAAATGCCTCAGTTGACAAGACCATGGGGACTCATTGATGAAGATAGAGTTACTCACCAAGAATCACCTGGTATAATGAAAACAAATTTAAAAATGCAGTCAATATACTTAAATTATGGAACATCATAGCACAAGATCAAAATTCAAACCATTATTTCTACTGAATTGGTATTACTCTCTTACCATAGTAAAATCAAAAATTCATAAATAAATCCATTAAAGACTATTTGTACATACAAAACCAAACCCCTACAGATAGCATTATACATAAAAGGGAAGGTCTCAAAGCTATCCCTTAACTCTGAACGGTCTCCCAGAGCATGGCAATTTGGTATGAGCAAAGGTCTCCGCTGACTCTGACTTCCTTTCCTGTTTCTCTAGCACATCTGTGGCATCTGTGCTGTATCGTACAAAGGGAAGAATAAAGACAGGACACCCTGAGAAAAACATGAAGAGTAAGTCTTGGCAGTACCTTCCAGTTCACCCTTAGATCTATTCTTTCTGTGAAATCTCCCTCTACATGACTGGCCATGTACCAAACCTAAGTATAAATATATGCAGAAGAGCTCAAAGAAATTTGGGGTGAAAAGATGATTGCTTTGATAATCCCATGGGGTACAAATTCTGCACTAACTTTTAATTAGCATGCATTATACACATACAGTATATTAGTGGTCAACTGTATTTCAATAGAGTGGTTTTAAAGAAGAAGCTATTGCCAATCAGGCATTGAAAAGTAAAGGGGGAAATGAAGAAGAACATACAGTAAAAGGCTCTGAATTAGCACACACATAATAATGTTTCCACTGTGTGATAACCAAAGTTCCCTTTGATCTATCTGAATGCTTAAAACAACTTTGTTCACTACTTGGTTCTATCATTCTGATTTTGTACCTAGAAAAGAAAAAAAAAAGCTGAGTACCAGAAAGCAGGCTCTTGATATCACAAAAGTATTAATCATCATATGCCTTCACTATCATCATGAAGTAGGGGTTGTAAAGGGGAATGGACCAAGAGCCATTTCCTAAATACAGCACTCTTTCATATCCCATGACCTCCTACATAACCAGGCCCTCTTCTGCACAAAGCATGATTTCAGATAACCCCACTAAAAGTTAAACTAGAAATATTAACATCTAATCAATCAAATATTTTATGAAGCACATTTTTAATAATTATGTCACAAAATTCACAATTACTTTATTGTCTAGATGTATATACAACTTCTCCAGTCTATAAAAGAGTTAAATATCATTATGCCTAGAGGCAATAACACTTGTATGAAGATGTCAGAACAAAATCCATTATTTTGTATGCTAACTAAAAATTATTTTAATTATAGTCACTGAAAGCAATCTGAACTAAATTTTTTCAAATAATGAATAGACTATTTACAAGATAATGTGTAGAGAGAAGAAAACATGAACTATAATACATATGCGCAACCTCCTCACCACTGCATTAAAAGAGTAGTTCTCAGACTTCAGAGTACACCAAAAATCACTTGGAAGACTTGGGAAAAGATGAATACTACCTTAAGACATGTTCTGTAGCAGATTCTATGTAAAAAGAGAAAGAATATACTATGTGTTAGCAGAAAAACACAACGTTGATCCATAGGAGGAAGAGAAGGACAAATACCAAACAAGGAGTATCTTCCTTGTCACCTAAAAGTAGCCTTCCATTGTCCCAACCCACCGCAGAGCTTCATAGTCATCGGAGAGAGCTGAGAGCAATGCAGATCATTCTTATAGTTGAGCACAAAAGAAAAGTCTGGTGACCGAGCCTGCAGCTCAGCACTAAAACACAGGCCTAGCAAGCAGGAGGCCTGCATTTGGTCCCAGCATCACAATAAACAAACAAGTAAATGGAAGAGAGGAAGGAAGGACTCCTCAGTCCCAGGAAGTTCAGTACACAGAAGCAGGGGATAAAGTCAATTTCATGGCCTCTGTACATTCATTTCAATATTCTTTAATATACACCAATTTACATTCCTTGGATGTCTATGGACCTATTATCTATTCATTAAAAATAGTAAAATAAAATCTTCAGTATATATTCAATGTAAGACCCATTATTGTTATCGATGAGAATGTAGCTGTGGTTTATTCTCTATGTACAGTTGATTCATAAGTTTTAATTTCATTCTTTATAAATAAACCTATCTTCTCATTTCATTTTCCTATTTCTTCCAATAAAAGTTAATAATAACAAAATTCAGACAATCAAATTGTGTCTTTATATTCAGAATTCTTGTAGATTACCCTCTTTCGCCTAAACAGATCTGCCAGAACTGCCTCAGCGCACAGTTCACTCATTACCTAAATTCACACTGCTGTCACTGCTCAGAAACTTAACTGAGAAGATCTACAAAACTAACGTGTCTGACACAGTAGACCCTTATAAAAATGCTAGGATTTCTTATAATCATCTAGGTCTAAAATAAGCACTAGGATATGGAAATCCTATCAAACTGCAAAAGTTCCCTAATGGTCTTGCTTTTCTATCTGTTCAGGACAACTAAGTGATCTTCACGGCTTCTAATTGCACAGTTGGAATATCCACATCTTCCCAACATCTGCTTCTACCACCATCTCCTGGTATTTTAGTTGTGACCAAGGCCAAATATCAGAAGATAAGAGTTTCCCATGTGGAAACACAGACAACGAATTCCTTGGCCTCCTTACCCAGGAGAATCCAGAGTAACAAGCTGGTGACCCACCCAATTGTAAATATCCCCATAACTGCTTTTTAAATCAAACCAAGTTTGACATACACATGAGGATTATTTTCTTATTTTTAAGATATATTATTATTATTACTGAGAAAACTTAAGATGAGAAAGGAACTGCACTTCAAGGGACATGGTGTTTTACCAGGAGAATTAAGCTGGAAATATGAAAAGGGATCTGAATATATGTAAGATAAGAAGAAACCTGGAAAACAATAATAAAATATACAAATGCCTGATGAAGGGGAAAAAGCACTTCCATTCTCCCATCTGCCAAATATCCTTCAAAATAAAAATTTATCTTTTAATAGTCTTTAAAATTCCATTTTACAGAGAGAAGTGGAGAAAAATTGGAGCAAATACCCAACCATGACAATAACAACATAAGCTGGTAATAACAACATAAGTTTCTAGCAGCCTCAATTTCCATTCACAACTGAGAAAATACAGACATTAGTTTGAAAAGACCAAAAATAGAAAATTATAATAGGATGTACATGTGCGCACACACGTGCACACACACACGTGCACACACACACACGTGCACACATACCTATGTAACACTAATCCTAAATAGGCAACGGAAATAAATTAATGATCTTTTTCAAAACCCACAGAGTGGACTTCCTCCCTCCAAAGATTCACTGAAGTCGAGAACACCTCCCCATTGACAAGGGGAAGGGTGGCTTGCAAGAAAGACCAAAACATAATACCAACTTGCATCTTCTCCCTTCAGCTACACACAAATGAGATTATTCAAAGCTGTGAGCAACCCCACCTCATTCTGTTCACCACTACAGGTGAACAACAATTCAAACTATGTATCTATCTGCTTGTGTATGACGTCTTCCACCAGACTGACAACTTTGGGAAGCAGAGTTCGCTTCCTATTTTTTTATGTTGAATATAAAACAGCAGTTTAGAACCTGACACATTGCTGCCATGCAAAATTGACCAGATGAAAGGATAAATGACTGCATCTCATGCCTACATTACACCATAGGATGCTGAAGACTAGTGTACTTTGAGTAATACTCATTACTTTTACTAATCACATAAGAACCAAAAACAAGTTAATTTCATGTAAAATGTTATAATAAAACTTCCCGCAGGTGTGGGAGACCGTGAAAATATACTAGACCAGGAAAAGCTATGCCTAGTCGATGTTAAGAAACAAACTTAGGTTATGTATCACACTCTAACAGAGTAGAGAAGAAAGCTACAGAATACCCTGTACAATATAAATTTTATTTAATGAAACTTATCTCTATGTATATCACATAAAATGATTAGGACTACTAACAAACGTACACAGATATAAACGTGACTAAGCTGGGGTGCAGAGTGAATTTCTCTGTGAATTACAAGTGGTGATAAGCTCCTAAACAAGGCTTAATCTAGACATTAAGACCAATGATCAGGTCATAAATTTACAATGTGTATGAATTTTCAGATCTAATATTTTAATCTTCACAGGTAAATATTAATAAGCAAAAGAAGCAAAAAAGTTAATCAATAACAACAGGAGTTATATACACAACTGTTCTTTTCCCCTTATCATATCATTTTTTTCATACTAGAAAGTAAGTTTATTCTGAGGAAAGCACTGAGAAAAACAAAATAGTTCAGAAGATAGTGACAATTCAAGAAAAAATTAAGTAACAAATCTTCCTCTTCCACCTAAGCCACCAGGAAGAATGTAATATACTACTTGTGGAAAATTAAGAATAACTCTGTACAAGGTCCAGTGGGATCTCCCATGGGGTGCCCTTTGTAACAGGATTACTAGCAATTACAAGTCAAATGAAAACAGTTCTCTAAAAACTAAAATGAAGTTTGTATTATGTAGAAATAGCCTAAAATTTCTGCCAGAATTTTGCATCCATTTGCTAAATAGCATTTACCAATAGTGCTCATTATGTTGCGCTAAAATATAAGGGAGATATGTACTCATCCCATTTGGAAATCTCCAACAAAATTCACATGAAGTGAGAGTTCTGTGACCATACTACCTTATAAGTACATATTGATGGAGCAATACAGAATATGCCTATTCATTATTAAACTGAAAACAATGGAATTTATTGCTGAAAAATGAAGTTGTGATCTGGAATTGCATAGACGTGGTAGACTTACAAACAAATTTGATCTGACTTATAAACACATAGGAGTTTGTTCAAACAAGTAAATTCTAATAGTAAACAGACTGTCACTTGAGAATTTGCTCAGAAAGCTCCATAAATGGAATTTAATAACTCAAGTCTTCCATTAAAAATTCTGATATCTCAAGAGGAAATACTACTCTGAATATATCTATGTCAAAATAATAATAAAAAATAACTCCATCTAGAATTTCCAGAAATGTAGAAAAGTTGTAGTATTCAGACTCCTCTTGTACTTTGTCACTATTTCATTCTAAATATAGTTGGTGTTTGGGGGAAAGCACTCAAGAAAAAAAAATCAAGACAGGAAATATCTTGAGGAATTAGTTGCAATGCAGAAGTATAAAGAAGCCTCTAAGGAAAGAAGGGCATTGGAGAAGTACTATTCACACCTGCAGTTATTTATTGGGCTTTCAGAAATCTGCTGAAGGGAATGTCTGTAACATGCACTGTCTGTCAAACATTTATTCTTCCATAAGCATTTATGTGCAACATAAAAACTCACTATGCTCCATAATCACAATCTGATTAAAAACATACAGGTTCCATATCTACTGGATCTCAGAAAGTGAAATACTTCCTTCTAGATTATTTCTTAGCAAAATGTCCTACACAACCACTTTATTGCCCAGGTCAGGATGAGGACTATGAACTTCTCCATTTTGACCAGATGCTCAATCATCCTGTCTTACTTAGTCTTTCACATTTACAAACATGCTCTAAAACTGTCTCCAAGACGTCCTTTATCCCACATGCCTAAGCCAACTTTCTCTGAAAGGTCTATCATTCCTGGTCTGATCCATCTCCCCTCTTTGTTCAACTTTTGCATGAAAAATATGACCCATGAGCTTGAGGTCCTCCACTGCCTACATTGTAACAAACTTCTGTTCATAGAAACAACTCTAATCAGACATCACAATGCCTTCAATGGCCTCTACCATGGTTAATTCTCATAGTAGCTCAATAATGCACAGCATTTAGGGAATCATTGTTCCCATTTTCTTGAAACATGGTTAAGCTTGGTTTGCAGGGCAGCATCCATTTAGCACTCCTGGATGATAAGCGGTTGCTCTGCTTGATCTCCTTTGCTGATTCCTTAACTCTCCACCTTTGATAACGAATTATATATACCAGGACTTCTGCCTTCAAAGTCTTCCTGTCAATCTTTATCTTTATAACGCAGAATTGTTTTCTTAATGCTTACTGAACATCCAATTTCAATTCCAACAAGTATCTCTAATTCAATACATAAAGCAAGTGTTTGATTCCAGCCCCTTCTTCTCAAGCCTCCATCTCCTACAATCTTCCCCACAGTAAAGAAAGATAACTACAAGCCTCCAGTTGTTTGGACCCAAAACACAGCCTTGACTTCTGACTTATTGGATTCTCCTAGTTTCAATCGACTGACTAAGTTACATCAACTTTTACAAAATATCCCCACACACTTCTTCATTATGATTTAGTCTCTGTATTTTTATTAGCAAGAATATGACATATGAAGTGACCATGTCTGTTTGGTGACTATAACATTCCAAACCTGAAGAGAACCATATGTATAATGCATATTAAATAAATAAAAAGTAATGTAGATGGTTAAATTAATAAGAGGTTTCTGATCCTTAATTCCTTCCAAGGTAATATCAATCCCATCAAGATATAGCATTCTATAAAAGGAGCAACCTAAGAGAGCCTTAATTTTTACTTTGGGGGGGATGCTAGACAGCAACAAAGAGTTAACATAGGGTCTCATTGAGCCCAGCTCTGTTTGAGCTCATTACATAGCTGCAGAGGACCTTGAACACTTGATTCTCTGGCCCCCTTCTCCTAAGTACTGGGATTGCAGACAAGGCCACTGTACTTGGCTTGTTCTTATCAGTCCTAAACAGGATGTTTTAAACTTAAAAATTGGTAAGGCATAACCAACCAATACAAAATACAATTTAATAATAAAGCATATTCATAACATAACAGGCAATTCAATCTGTGTGGTTCTACAATTCTACAAAATTAAGACTGATGTAGGATGTCCTTCTGTGTACGCATTGCTTTTATTGGTTTATGAATGAAGCTGTTTTGGCCAGTGACTTAGCAGAGCAAAACCAAGCAGGAAATCTGAACAGATATTTAGAGAAAGAGTAGGCAGAGTCAGAGCGATGCCACGTAGCTGCCAAAGGAGAGAGACGCCAAACCTTACCAGTAGTTGACAGCCTCATGGTGATACATAGATTAATAGAAATAGGTTAATTTAAGATGAAAGAGCTAGGTAGAAATATGCCTGAGACATCTATCAGTGTTGTAATTAATATAGTTTCTGTGTGCTTATTAGGGTCTGGACAGCCAGAAAATGAAATGAGCAGTCTCAGTCTGCAAAAGACAAAATACAAACTATAATGCTATAATTATTTACATATACATATATCTCACTGATAATTTATTTAACATTTCAAGATTTTGACCTGTATAACACCAATCATCAGCATCCTTGTGAAATAACAATTTATTTTTTTAAAAAACAAATGACTTTTAAGTCAATGTCTTTTTAGACATAAAACAAAATTACCAATTAATTCAAGTTCTAGAATATAGGAACACTAGCCATTTCACGGCCAAATTTATATAAACAACCTCTAACTTACAGGAAGAAATGATAAAAAGACCAAGAAAAGAAACTGAGGTCACCTTCGGAAACAATCAACACACATGAACTTACAATTTATTGCTTTTTAGTTGGGAAAAAAGAACTAATTACAAGTATAGTTAATAAATTCTGGCTTCCAAAATACCCAGTGATATTTTCTAGGAAGACTCCAGCCAAATAAGCATAAACAGACAACCCGTCTTTTTCAAATTATGTATATGTATTTTCTCACAGAAACAAAACTGTCAACTTAATAAAACTGTAGAGTTAATAAAAGTACATTTTGGGTTAAAAAAAAAAAACAAACAGGTTTGTGAGTTGGCCTGGGAACACGGTCAATATTCTTTATAGTGTTTCAA
>LOEQ01001895.1:113477-127641 GCA_001685075.1 Bramus lutescens
AATAAATAAATAAATAAATAAATAAATAAATAAATAAATAAATAAATAAAAGTAAAAGTATATCTTTCCACATCAATTTATTTAATTAAGAGAAAACCACCGCAGATGTACCCAGTTGCTCGGGTTTTAGTTAACTCAGATGTAGTCCATTGACCACTAAGGAGAGCCATCCCAGAAAATAGGGAGCTAGTGATGGCCAGAGCAGAGCCTTAATTGCCTTGCATGAGGCTTGGAAGTGAATTTGCAGCAACGTTTAAGAGGAGATCAGCACTGCCATTCCCGTCACAGTCTCCCTCAGTGTGCACCAGGGTAACTACGACTATAACACAAATCTCTCTATTTTAATCTGGACCCAAATTATGACAATACAAGACAGGTAACAGGTCCTTTTGTACAAAAACAATAGTGTGAGGGGGAAAAATTGTTTTTTCGAGACACGGTTTCTGTGTAGCTTTGGAGCCTGTCCTGGAATTAGCTCTTGTAGATCAGGCTGTTATCAAACTCACAGAGATCTGCCTGCCTCTGCCTTCCCAGTACTGGGATTAAAGGCATATGCCACCACCACCCACCGGACTGTGAGAAAATTTTTAATGAAGGCAATAAGATGAGTTTTTGTTTTGTTTTGCTTTTCTGCTTCCTTTGTGAGCCAGGCTAGCCTCAAGTCTCAACCCTCTTGGACTCAGCCTCATAAATACTTGGAATTACAGGCCTCTAACAAGACACCCAGTCCAAATATCGGTCTTTAAAGGAAACGAGGGCTTAAAAAGGCAGAAAAAACTTACATGTGGATCAATTTTTAAATCCTGAAATTTTCAACAGATGAGCAAAGTTTCCCGTGTTTTCCTGACAGCTGTTAGTGTGGTTTTCCAGGCCCAGGATCCCTCGGCAAGCACTCAGTTGGAAACAACAGCGATGGTGAGGATTCCAGAGCCACACATCTCAGTCAGCACTTACACAAGGAACAGAAATCTAACTTTTTCTGATGCCAAAGAGTTTTTAAGGTAACTAAAGTAGTCAGATTTAAAAGTTACTTTAAGTTAAATCAGCAGCATGTTTCAGGACTGGGAAGGGAAGGAGAAACAGTAGGGAAGAAGTGTGGCAGCCTTCTCTTGACTGATCAATCACTTTGACAACTAACTCATTCGCTCAAAAAGTTAAGCATAAACTGATTTCCAAGTAGCTTTTGTCATCAAGTGTCATTTACGCATTACTAACTGGGTGACTACTGAAAGCTGCTTAAAAATCAATTTTAAGAAATCTACCTAGACTCCAAATCCTGTACCCTGGCCTCCAGTGAAAAACTCCTTCAAGGTCCCCTAGCACTTAGACATTCCTCAGGCATGTGCTGTGCTGATGTGTGACTTGATGTGTGGCTTTTACTGACTTATCACTCAAGACCTACAAATGGCATTGGCTGTTCAGAAGACACAAGAAGCTCGAGCTCTTGAACAAACCCTGTCTCAAAGAATGCATTTGATAAATACTTTCTGATTGAGAACACAGGTGCAGAGGGACCAGTGGTTAAAGCTTACCACACTGCTCAGATCTTCCAACCTTATTTGCCACCTAAGAAAGGAGAAGTCTGAAATATTTCCCTGCTATGTTTAGGATAAGAAAACACACTTCTTTGTGTATGATGGCACCTGCAGTCCCCAAGGAGTCACTCTGTGAACATGTCTGTGAGGGAGTTTCTAGGTGGGATTAACTGAGGTAGAAGAATCACTCTCAATGCAGGTATGTAGGTGGCCCCATTCCATGTATGGGGGTCCTGTAGGAAGGGAGCTGGAGAGCAGCCTTCATCTCTCTGCCTCCTGACTGCACATGCCATGTGACCAAATGCCTTGAGCTCTGCTCACTGTGACTCCTCACCAGGATGGACTATACCCTAAACTGTGAGCCAGAGTAAATCCATCCCTAAGCTGTTTTAGTTGGATGTATGCCACGGCAACACAGAAAGGAAGTAACATATTCCCCATGATAAAATTGTGTTGAATCCATCTTTAAATTAACTCACATTGTGCTTTTGTGCTGTTTATGATCCCTAAATTTTATGATCCATATAACTATTCTATCCCTTGCTGCTTTTAATTTCTCTGAATATCTATTATCAATTGTCTGAACAATCTTTAGGGTCTTAAAGAACTTCTTAATAAAACAAGGTTGTTACACAGTTTTATAGTAGAATATCAGTTGAAATTAATAGATTAAAATGATTCAATATTTTTATAGCTATAAAATATTTAAGAGTTTCCCATGCTGAGACTTTATAACTTGTGACCCTAGAGTGAACTTCTTTAATGTTTTCCTCATAAGAAAATGTTAGCTTTCTGTTTAAAGACACAGAGAAGTTATTCCTTACAAGAAAAAAAAATCAACATTCTAATTATTACTAAGTGGGATTCAACCAAATAAGTCAAGTTAAAAAGACAAGTAACGAGCAACATTATTTCTCATTAAAAAATTGAGGAAGTATCTATCTAGAAACTGTCTATAAAGAAACAAGTTTTAAAAAGAAATACCAATGTTTCCAGATACTAAAAAAAATCTAGATATGCATACAAAAACGATGAAAACCTATTTCTCCATGAACATCTATACATAAATATTCAAAGAAGTATTATCCATAATAAGAAAAAGGGGAATGTTAATCTGAATTTGAAATAATGAACAGCTCAATAAAGGTTGATGGCCCTGCCAACAAAGGAGTCCACAGAGACAAGAGGAGGAGGGTTCAGGGAGTGAACCTGAATGGACTTCTTTACTAAGCACAGATGGAAAACAACCTGTCAGTCACACACACAAAAAAAATCTTAAATGTTCATTTTATTTTTATTTCTCTTCTGCAAGACAAGAAAACAGATCAAGATCAAAAATCAAAGAGAAAAATGTAGATTCAAATCCTGGGTCATCACTGACTAGTGACTTCTGGCAAATCATCAGGACACTGCCCTCTATCTATAAACCACCATATAAAGAGTTACTGCAAAAAAATGAAATCAACTTATATTAATTCATGTAAAAACCTGACAGAGTGTAGTCACTTTATGTTTCCCCTTTATCTACTCCCATTTCCAAAAAGAGATTCAAATGTTCCCTCTATTTTGACTCTGACCCAGAAAGAACAGAGGCTATCACTTATAAAACAAAAGATACCATTCGGAGTGGTTTCAGTGTACCTTCAACATAATTCATTTTCTTCTATTAGAATTGCAGTGAAAAAATACACACAACAGTCATTTGAAAAAGAGCTCAGGGAGTAACGGAATTCATTTCTATTGCTTCTAATGTTTGCACTCAGTATCAGAACAATGACCTAGGGAGCTGTAACTGATCAAAGTCTTGAGAATCAACAAAACTTGGTTGTTGTTTTGGTTTGGGATTTTTGTTTATTTGGTTGGCTGGTTTGGTTTGGTGGTTTTTTGGTTTTATTCTTTGATTTTTGTGTTTGTTTGATTGTTGTATTTTGGCTTTTCTTATTTTGTTTTGATTTCACTGTATAGCCTGGCTGATGTGAATTCCCCTCTATGCTGTGATCACCATTAATGAATAAAGAAACTGCTTGGGACCTATAGCAGGGCAGAGCTTAGCTAGGTGGGGAATACTAAGCTGAATGCTGGGAGAAAGAAGGGGGAAGTCAGAGAGATGCCATATACCCCTGCCAGAAACAGATGCAGAACTTTAGCCAGTAAGCCACAGCCACATGGCCATACACAGATTAATATAAATGGGCTAAATTAATATGTAAGAGTTAGCCAATAAGAAACTAGAGCTAATGAGCCAAGCAGTGATTTAATTAATACAGTTTCTGTGTGATTATTTCGGTTCTGGGCAGCCAGGATAAACAAGCAGCTCCTTACAACACCTGGCTATCCTGGAACAAACTCTGTAGACAGAGCTGGCCTTGAACTCAGAGACCAACCTGCTGTTGCCTCCTGATTACTGTGATTAAAGGCGTGTGCCACCACTGACCACCTAACAAAACATTTTTTATAATCTGTAAGGCATCTACACTTCTGTCAGACAGTATGAGAGAGACAGAACCAGAGAGACAGAGAAAATATGAATTCCATTAAGGCCAAAGATCTGAAAAGATACTGCTTACCTTAAGAAACAGAGTCTAATTATATATTACAGATTAACTCAGAGTAGAAATATGCTGTGGGATAATGCTTTTGTACCCTATAAAGATTTGTCACTTGTATTGGTTTAATAGAACACTGAATGGCCAATAGCCAGGCAGGAAGCATAGGTGAGGTGACCAGACTAGGAGAATTCTGGAAACTGGGAAGGTTCAGTCTGTAGTTGCCACCCACACACAGAGGAAGCAAGATGAAAATGCTGCACTGAGAAAAGGTCCAAAGCCACGTGGCTAAACATAGATAAGAATTATGGGTTAATTTAAGTTGTAAGAGCTAGTTAATACTAAGTCTGAGCTAATAGGCCAAACAGTTTATAATTAATGTAAGACTCTATGTGTTTCTTTGCGACTGAATGGCTATGGGACCAGGTGGACAGAAACTTCCATCTACAGAAGTAGAGCAAGCATGTGAGGAGATGAGTGAGAAGGAACTGATGATATCTTAAATAAAACTGACCAACTGTAAGATGAGTAAACAAGAATCCCAGCAGATCCTGCCAAAACTTTTCATTCAATTCAAATAGTAGATAAAATTCCTCAAACTAACCTAATGCTAAGGATAGTTAGATATGAAACACAGAAAATATTTCCTAAATATAAAAATCGTCATAGGAAAATCAAGCTCACCAACTGATATTTTAGAACAAAAATCAGTTATATTCTAAATGTTTATAACAAAAGATTTTGCTATTAGGATGACAGCTCAATAATGACTTATAATCCCAATGAAAAATAAAAACAGAAGAATTGATTTAGTCATGGTTATAAAAAATATTATCAGCTCAGTACCATGGTGGCCAAGTTTAGAAGCTATTATAAGTTTAACTTGACCCACTGAAAAGTATTTCAGTTAACGTTTTTAAGACATTTACTTTATGCATACATATGTAAGCATGTGCACACTCAAAAGTCAGAGGACAACTTGTAGGAGTCGGTTTTCACCCTCTCTCGTCTGTCTTAAGTCCTCTGATCACCAGGCTTGACAACAGGAACCTGCTAGGCCAACTCACTGCCACAGAAATTATGTCAGTTCTTATGAAAGCTCTTATTTAAAGAAACCGAATAAATTCATAAAATTTTAGGTACTTTAAGATCAAATGTGGCTGCTTTGTTGACTCTCATGAGAGACCTGACCCTTTCTGAATGGAGAAGAGGAAGAGTGGATTTGGGGACAGGTCGAAGGGAGGTGGGAAATGGGCTGGAAGAGAGGAAGGAGAATAAACGGTGGTTGTTATGTAAAATAAATGAAAAGAAAATTAAGAAAAAATTAAATGTAGCTAAATAGCACTCAAAACCCTTAAGTCACTAAAATTTTATAAACTTATGTATGACAAAATAATGTGTTTGACAAACTGAATTAAAGAACTAAATATAAAAATGGGTGTTTGAGTTTGTACCTGACAAATATATATAAATCTTAAAGTCAGAATGTTTTCTAAAGCTAGAATGGGCAAATTGGGCATATCTATAATCCTGAACTAAGAGGCTAAGGCTGGAGGGTCACGAGTGCATGGCTATCCTGGGCTATACAAGATTATGGCCTCAAAATTATTACCCTCATTATCTTCTCCAGGCAGTATTTCTGCCAACTACACTATACTCAGAAGTGACAACTATATAACACTAAGCAATGGCAGGCCTTAAAAGTGGCTACTTTTTTTTTAACAGAATCTGAATTCACAGACTCACTCCAGCCATGCCATGATGAGTACTAAACACTGAGCATATAAGTAAATGGTTGTATACACATGTGAAATGAAATACTAATGTTGAACCATTTTTCAGTGATATACAAACTACATTTACAGTGTGATGAAGAAAAGAATCCCTGGATTTCGTTCAAATGTCAATAAAGTCTTTCCTCTGTCCAAATGGTTGTCCATTTACTTCTATTAACTTTCGAGTAGTTGTTCATTAACTATTTTTCCAGCTCTGTGATCTACAAAATGTGTAGCTATAGTCATCCTTGGTATTTTAAGCCATACTGTTAAACACCCTAAAGAGAATCTGGACAGCACCCTTCCCCCCCCAAAAAAAAACCTCTTTTCTTTGAAAATGACCAAGTCAATTAAGAAAATAAATTGCTATAATCTAGGATTTTAGCCAGCTTTCAATGTTTGTGAATGGAAACGGATGCAGGATCAACACGACAAGAAAAGGAGAGTGATCGCAGGTGGGCTTTGCCCTGAAATGACGAGGAACTGCTTCTCTTGTAGCTCTAGTTTAACATGCCCATCAGTTATGTTTCAGGACTCATATGTCTATTCCCATGATGCCAACCAATGAACAACAAGCGACAATTTGAACAAGATGAACATGTTCACTTAGGGGGTATTTTATGTGCACTCACCTAGGACCTGAGAATAAAAACATGAATGGGATACTAATTCTGCAAGGAAGAGGCAAAGAAGAAAAGGCATCAGGTATTGTAAGCATCCTTGTGGAAATGGGGCAAGTGACACCACAGAGCCTGAGAGGCAAAGGAATTGAGGCAAATTGGCCTGGACATCAGGATGCATTCTGTACAAAAAGTCCTACCAGCTCATGAAGTACAAAATGTACTGAGTATCAACTGGGCTCTGGGCAGGTGCTAGATCTACAGGCTTTACCTGCTGTGATGCTGTTTGTACACTAAGTATGAATTAAGTCTCACCTTCCATCAATACTCACAATCCACACTTTTGGCTAGTCAATGATCAACGTTAATAAGGATCTTACATTAGTAGCCTAACCACTAAGCCAATTTCTACTATGAAAATGAGTCTAATCTGCTTATAAATTTTCTACAAAGAAATTAAAAGAGGCCTATTGAGTGCATAGGTGCTCTCTCACAATGACCTGGATAAAAAAATTTTTAAAAAAGCAAAAAAAAAACTTTAAAATTGCTTGTACTTAAGGCTGGGCATGATGATACGCACCTTTATCCTCAGCTCTCTGGAGGTAGAGGCAAGAGGATATCTTGTGAGATAAACAACAATCTGGTCAACTTGGTATGTTTCAGGCCAGTCAGGGCTACCAAGTAAGATGACAGAGATCACGTTCAGTTATTATTGTGAGTTCCAGACTAGCCTGGTATAGAAGGCATAAATAATAATACAAATTCTTTCTAACTTCAAGGAAACAGTGTTTATAAAGGAATTAAATACAAAAACACAAATTAATAATTATTTATCATTATGAACAATGTAAATGCCTAGTCAGGAGAAAAACAACAAGGAAATACATACTACCTCCAATAAGAAAAGAAAGCCAAAGTCTGAGCTGACGGGGTTGAGGTCGTGACTCTATGAAGGAGCACCTCCCTGGAAGACACAATGCCCTAGACTTGGTTCCTAGTGCTGAAAATAAAACAACACATACGAGAGAAACACAACTCTTCCTTCCCTGGGAAGCCAAGGCTCTCCACTCTTGTCAGTCAGTCTCACCTCTGCCCACTGATGCTCTCTTCCTATCCAGTCTCACCCCTGCCCACTGATGCTCTCTTCCTATCCAGTCTCACCCCTGCCCACTGATGCTCTCTTCCTATCCAGTCTCACCTCTGCCCACTGATGCTCTCTTCCTCAAATTCTGGCTTCCACTATTCATCACTACTCTCCCAAATACTCAGCAGAATCATGAGCCCTCCAGAAATACAGTGTTATTAGCACAGGCTGGCAAGCAGGCAGACAAGTCTGGAAACAGACAAGGGGATCCCTGATAAGGTTACAGAGGTTCCATGAACATAGGTAACTAAACATAGAAACCAAGATCCCTAGGACTCCCATAGAACAGCACTGCACTAAGCACTTCAACGTCCCAACTCTGCTACATTAACACTGACTCAGAATAGGGGGCAGAGGAGAAGGGGGATATCAAGGTCATCCGCAGCTGTGCAGAGAATCTGAGACTAGCCACAGCCATGAGGGAAAAACTCTCTGGAAAATCAAAGTATTGAAAAGAAGGGAGTAAGAAAGAAAGGAGGGAGAATTTCCATCCCATGAGAACGTACTGAAAATAACTATTTCCTTTTATGGGGAATCTCAGTGCCCAATCAGAGAGGGTACCAATGAACAGTCACAAAATTCAGAGTTGATAGATTTGTTGTGGGATATTTGATCACACTATGAACCCTAAGACTGAGTTATTTAAATAAAGTCAACCACAGGT
This sequence comes from Bramus lutescens, assembly GCA_001685075.1. NCBI lineage: Eukaryota > Metazoa > Chordata > Mammalia > Rodentia > Cricetidae > Bramus > Bramus lutescens. The sequence continues at coordinate 121,762 of LOEQ01001895.1, forward strand.
CAAAGGTGGGGCGGGCAAGCAACCAGTTGACTAGAAGTAACCATAGAGAGTGAGGGGAAGTTGAGAGGTCAGGGAGAGAAGCACAGGAAGCAGAAGGGAGAGACATCTGGTTGGCAAAGTTTTGTTGCAGATAGAAGAGAACTCTCTTTCTGAGAAGATAGCAGAGAAGGTCAGCCAGCTGCTTTCTCTGCCTCTCTGAGCTAGCAGGTTTTCATTCCAGCATCTGACTCCCCAATAAAATTAAAAGATAGAGACTCAAAAACAACATTTGCTTCTCTATGTGGAGGCAGCTAAGGCATTTGCCGAGGTGGCAACAGCCAGATGGTGCAAAGGCTACCCTGGGCCAAGGCCACAGATAAAGAACAACACAGACTTTTATACAATACCGATGTTAGGGAAACTGTCTACCGCAAATTAAAAGGAAGAGAACTATCTGGGAACCGGTTTTGTAGTCGAGAAAGGATTCTGCATATCCTACAAGGTGCTCTTGATTATCTGTCCACTAAATAAACAAAATAAACAAGAGACATTCTAAATCACACACCGACTGACACTTGACAAGCGAAACTGCATATTAAGATTATCTTAGTAAGTCTATTTTTGACCAAAAGAATCAGACAGTAGGCTATTTGAGGTTCCTTCAAGTAAGCATTCAATTGTGTGTTTGTGTGTGTGTGTGTGAGTGTGTGTGTATACACAATCCATATCAGCTGTACTTCATTAAAGAATGCACTCAGAAGCCAGGCGGTGGTGGCACAGGCCTTTAATCCCAGCACTCGGGAGGCAGAGGCAGGCAGATCTCTGTGAATTCAAGGCCAGCCTGGTCTACAAGAGCTAGTTCCAGAGAAACCCTGTCTTGAAAAAAAATTAAAAAAAAGAATGCACTCAGAAAAACAAAAACTAACCCCAGAGATTCAGGATATATGACTAAATAGTGAGAAAAGCAAAGCAAAACAGGTGTGTACATGGGAATAAATAACTATATTACTATATTAGTGATATTAATAACTATGTGATTGTAATATTTAAAGCAGATCTAAATAGATAATTTTATAAACATAAGAAAGTAAAAAGATACCTTTGCATGGTTTAATGAGGAAGTGAATATAGTAAATGGCTTGAGACTTTACTAAGACATCTCTGTATGGCTGGTGTAGTGCACACCTATAATCCCAGCACTTTGAGACAGAACCAAAGGGCCAGGAGTTCAAAGACAGCCTTGGATACATGAGAATTTTTCTCAAAAAGTTAAACAAACAAACGAGCAAAGTATAATGAAGGTTTATTACTAAAAATGTAATAAATGAACTAAAGGTTCAGCATAAGTGAAAAGGATATTTTATTAATAGCAGATGCCAATAATTTTTAATTTTATTAAGCAAAATAATTCAATTCTTAGAAAATGTATAGCGCACCAAAATTGATTCAAAAATGATTTTAAACTTAGAAGTACCATAACAGTCGAAGAAATTTCATGAAAATTTTGATTTCACAGAACAAAAGGTACGATCTTTCAAGAAACCGAATGGAACACTCGAAGTTCCTTGAGTCAGTGTTGTACCAACACATGAGGAAACGCATTCTCCATCTTACTGTGAGACCAGTGAATCCTTACACCACAACCCAGAAAGAACAGCAGAAAGAATAAAAATTAGGAACCTGAGGTGCCTGAAAGCACTGACATAAAACACCTAAATATAATAAATACATCAGGGAACACAAAGATGAAGTCTAATTCAGTAGAGAAGACTCTGAGAGATAGAACATCATTTCTAGAGCCAAGGGCTACAACATTCATTACAGAAATTCTTTCAGTCTTGGCCTATAGGCTCAAAGGAACTCTAAAATGAGGTGTTTTGTTTCTCTGGATGGTTTCAACTTTGGTTTGGGCTTGGATTGTTTGGTTTGGTTTTTGAACACAGGATCTCACATAGCACAGGTTGGAACTGAAACTTGTATGTATCTGAGGCTAGCTTTGAACTTCTGATCCTCCTGCCTCCATCTCAGGAGTGATGCGATTACAGGCATAAGATACCATCGCAGCTTTAAAAGATGCTTTTAAGCAGTTTCATAAGCTGGTTCTATATTACACAGTACAAATCAATAAGAAAACCTATTCTCTCCTCATGAAGCACAAAGCTGTACCAATGCCATACAGACACACCTACAGTGATTAACAAAACGAGTTTAGGACACAGAAATAAAGGTTCCATCAAAACTGAAGGGACTCCATAAGAACTACATGACTTGTTTGCTAAACAATCCAGCTCCTGCGATATCAAACTAGATAAAATGTGAAGATGTGGAAATATCAACTTCTTCACCAAACTCTAAAAAAATGATACAAGGAAACTCTGTGTTTCTGGGTTTTTAGAGTTGTAGTTCAGGCTAAGCTCTAGTTCACTATGACCTTGAACTCTTGGTCCTCTGGCCTCCATCTCTCAAGCACTGGGATTGCCAGAATGTACCACCACACTCTAACCCAAGGTTTTGAGAGAAAGTATAAGTAACAGCATAAAGGAGATGACCCAATATAGCTAGAGACTTTAAAACTACATGTCCTCCACTGTACAATACACTTAGACATGTGGGATCCTTGAATTCTAGGTGAGAAAGGCCGCCAACGAGACAGGGTACTAAAGGGAAGTGTACCTGTCAAAAGGACACACCTTGCATCACATCACAGGGACACTAACCATTTGGAAATGCCTTCTCCACAACGAGAAGACATAGCCCAGAAGTGCCGCCATGAGAATGCCAGTACTTCAACGTCGCCCTGTGGGTCACAGCTCTTACTTCATGCACCATTACTCCTGCTCTCTTGTGAGGTGATCCAACATGGAATACCTGTCATCATGCTCTAACGCTCTCACAAATGTCATTCAGTCCCCACCACAGAGCCACCAACTAGCCAACAGAGGTTTCCAAGCCCCAACACACACCAAAACAGCCTTCCCTCTTTTATAAATTCCCTCTTGTTTCCTGAGGGGATTACACTTGACTCTAGAGCTGTGGACATTATTTTCTTATTTTATTCCCTTCGTGAACTGACCTAAGCATCCATTTCTGCTTCATGAATTGAACCAGAATAAGACCCAACAAGAAAATTTATTGTCCTTTTTTTTTAATCATCAATGGATATTTTGTCTGCATTTATATCTGTCAGAAGAGAGCGTCAGAAGCCCTGGGAGTAGAATTATAGTCAGTTGTGAGTCCCATATGAGAAATTAAACACCCATCCTCTGGAAAAGTAGCCAGTTATCCTAACCACTCACCCATAGCTCGAACCCCAGTATTGGCTTTCTTGATAGAAGCCAGACGGGTGGAAATACAGTTAAATCACAGAGAACATGATTAAGGTGCTGGAGGCTGTATGTTCCAAATATAGCATCTCAAATAGTAATAACAAAAACTAATCTCTGAGCACATAACCCTCCTGAGGGTCACTTAACTGCTCTACCTTTTTATTGTATGGGTGAGTGAACGTAGAACTTGATGAGCTTAGAAAACAAAAGGCATAGGAAGCATGTAAAGAAAAAACAAGGATTTTTAAACTCCCAAAGATAAGATTATAAGTTGCGTTAGCCCAAGCATCTGAGCAAAGCTCACACATAGACAAAGCTCTCTTTACGGATTCTGTTCACTCTAGTGAGAACTGGACAGAAGCCATGTGTACGGCACAAGTTTGCCACCACAGTACTGAGAAGGCTAAGACAGGAGGACTGTCGGGAGTTAGAGTCAGTCTGAGCGACACAGAAAACACCACGCCAGTCAGAGATGTGTAGGGCCATATCCAAAAAGGAGAGGAAGAAAAAGAAAGGCCTTTACAGAAATGAGGGAAGTGTCTCCAGAAAGGGGCTCTCTGAGATGCATTTCTATTTTAAAATATGGTTTTGCTCTCCTGTTTCATGTTTATTACTCTCCCTTAGTATTAAAGAATGTCTTCTTTTAAACTATAATTTATTCTAGTTGTCATTAATGAAAACAAAATATATACTTATATTCTTATTATATTTCTATTAATATTAAATGTTATTATACATATATATTCTTGAGCCTGAATGCTAATAAGGCCAGATTTTCTCAACTACATTCTACTTTGGGTAAATCAAAATGCCATGGATTTTTCCTAGGATGGTTATAGTTGAAGAGAGTAAACAGATATTTTACCTTGCCCCATATTCTTCATAAACAACTAATACACCGTAAGAAAAAAAATTGAGTACTGTCAATACAGTGTCTTCAGAACACAAGAAACAAGTTGAGCTTCAGCAATAGCCAATGGGCCACTGTGTCTCAAGATTCCAGGTAAGGTGTGCTGGAAATCTGACAGTCGCCATCTGTATACTAGAGCCTATGGTGAGAGTACAGAGTGACTTTTCTTTTTCACTAAAAACAGAGAAAAGAAACAAGCCAACAAGTGTAACGTATTTCTTCAAAAATAAGCTGAAGCAGTGAGACTATACAGAATCCATGACCGAACTGGATAAAGGAACATAAAATGGGTGGTCACACTTAAAACCATACACGAGTGTTGACAATGATTCAGACTGTGGGTTCTCAGAGTGGCAATGGATACAGCTCCCCACACACAGCCTCCATGACAAACCATAAGGTTTCAAAAGGGCAGAGCCTAACGTTACCCTTATACCCACACCAGACAAAGGAATATTTTGGCACTTAAGTATGTGCTGTCATACAGTTTCCCTTTGTTGAAAAAAAATCCCAATTTCCTTAAGCAATACTATCTCTGGAAACTGGAGACACCAACATATTGAAAGCCTAGATGCAGTGCTCCCCATCTGAATTTCCCTTAATCTGCTCATTATGTTTGCTTCAGTGAATGTATCTGCCACCATGGTAGATTTTCAGCATTTCCTAGTCTGAGTTTAAAGTCTACAGGTTCAGGTTCACTGTCACATAAAATGCTGAGCCTCTTAAGGATCTCTGGTAGTCTCAGCATCTTATTTAGGTTTCAGAACTGATGTAAGTTACTAACTTAAAAGGGAAACATTAAAATATTCAAACTACTGAAACAAAATCCAAAAAGTAAGCCTGTGTATAAGTACATAAGCAAACATCTCTGTTAGCAAGTCATTTGTTTCTGCTACAGTGTTTCATACATGCCAACAACTGTCACTAAGAAAATACTTAAATTTTTATACTGTCTGACCAAAATATAGTCACATGTTTATTGTTTCTTATTTGACAGCACATTTCCAAATTTAAAGATGTATGTCATAGTTGAGCCTATTTTAACTCACAAATATAAATAGAATATCACTGTCTCCCGGCTGGGTTGAACAGCAAGAAGACATTTAAGAACTGGGCATAAGATCTCTTTTTTATAATATAAAGGCAAGAGGTTAGACACAACAGTTTAAAGGAACTGGGGCAGCGGATTCTCAAGACTGTTTCCAGCTTATTTGTGAGCATCATCTTGCGGGGGAGGGACCCTGAGAAATCTGAGTGCTGGCCACATCCTGGGGTAGCTGATCTCTTTGCTCCTGTCTAGTGTTTGTGGTATGGAAATGTCTGGTGTCTCTTGCACCTGTTTAAAGTATTGGCAGAACAGAGGACAACGTTAAGTTTAGGGGAAAAAATAGGACCAGAAAGACTTGTATGCCAAGGACTTTAAATCTTTAAAGAAAGAAATTGAAGAAGACACCAGAAACTGGAAAGATCTCCCATGCTCTTGGGTAGGTAGAATTAACATAGTAAAAATGGCAATCTTACCAAAAGCAGTCTAAAGATTCAATGCAATACTCATCAAAATCACAGCAAAATTCTTCAAAGACCTCGAAAAAACAATACTCAACTTCATATGAAAAACAAAAAACCCAGGATAGCCAAAACAGTCCTGTACAATAAAAGAACTTC
>LOEQ01001895.1:129712-141697 GCA_001685075.1 Bramus lutescens
ACAGCCCATCACACTGGAACCAGCCAGACTGTGGACTGACACAGCCCATCACACTGGAACCAGCCAGACTGTGGACTGACACAGCCCATCACACCTGAGCCAGCCAGAGAGTCTGGACTGAGCAGCCAAATTCAGCCAAGCCTTTCCATGTGTTGTCTACTGCACACATCTATAAAGCATTGTCCCTACTCACTGAAATCATAAAACACACCAAAATTCTAGAGCAGTTCCTAGAATCTTCAGAGGTATCTAAGATATTAACAACAAATTCAAGTATAATTAATTTGGGAAAAATGAGAGAATCTACCAAAGTACAAAAAAAATGGAAAATGGGCGAATTTTGTTCACTTTTTTTTCCCTGTGTTTGAGAGAGGGAGAGATGAAAGGGGAGGGAGAGCAATTGACCAGTAGTTGTACAAGCTGGAGGACAGAAGCAAGCATACAAGCTAGGTGATAGGAATCTGACAGGAGCTCAGAGAGGAAAAGAAACAAGAAAAAAAAAAAAAAACAACTACCCGGACTTCTCAAAGAACTAGCAAAAATTGTATTTTTTAAAATGGCTGTGAAACTGGTATTTTTACAAATTAAAACATCTGTCAAAGAAAATGACTTTGCTCACTGGGGTCAAAGCTCTGGTTTGGGGCAAAGCTAAACTGTAATTTCAGGGTTAGGAACTGAGAGGCCCCTCTTCCCCTGAAGCAGAAACAGGCCAATTTAGAGTCATTAATGGAGCTGCGGAAACAAAGAGCAGCATCTGCTGTTTTCAGCGGTGCGTTGTTTCCACTGCAGTCACAGTGCTCTTCATTACACAGGAGACTGTTACTGAGCATGGAAGAGTCATGGTGTAGGTACTACCAGGTTAAAACAAAAGTTATTTGGCATTATTTCATGTTAAGACCAGTAGGAAAATATGAAATAGGTGATCGAAGGTTCTGAGTAGGAGGGCACAAGGAACAGAAAAGACTGAGAAACAGAGGATCACTAAGACAATGCTATGGGTAGAGAGAAATGTAAGCTTTAGAAGGGAACCAGAAGGCAGAATTACTAAACGTTAAAAGCAAACATGCAGTTTTACTCCACAAGACAGAATTACTAAATATTAAAAGCAAATATGCAGTTTTACTAAGATGTAGTACAATTTGGCCTTCAGTGATTTTTTTTCTCCCCCAAATTGCCAAGAAATCTAAATTTTCTAACCTGTTTTAAGTGGTTACTGCCTTCCGTACATAGAAGCATTTATTCACGGGTCTGTCTTTAAATATTATACAGATGAAGATCTAGCTTTGTTCCTCCATGTATTTGTTAAAAGATTTCCTTCACCCCATTTCTATTCATGTCAGCTCAACACAGTGCCTTGGCCCCTGCAGTTTAGTGCAGATGGTCAGCTGACTGTGGACATCATGGAAGCTGCCATACAGCTGTGTTTGCTTGGGATGTCTCCTTGTAGATGACTACAAAACAGCCCTAGGAGGGGAAAAGAAATGATGGGTCTAACCAAAGTTAACTTATTTCAGGAAATATTGTTCTCTGCTTTTCCCCCAAGAACACATTTACCCATTGTGCTAAGGAATAGTCCCATAATTTCTACAGATCCCAAGTGGCAGAAGCTAGAAAATCTTCAAGTGGAAACACAAAGCATTTGTTTATAGAAACGAGGTTTAGAAAAATCTTTGTTTACTTTCTAATCTATGGACCAACAATCTTGAAGAAGAGATTTAGAGAATTCAATCACCCCTCTAGGGAAGTGTTTAATGGTCCCTGCATGCCCCCAGAGAGATGGAAACAGATGACTAGATGCTATAAATAAAAATGCTTATGAAATTATCTTAATTGGCAATCTCAATTTGAATAAACTTGGAATTTTGTGAAAATTCACAAAGAATTTGCAAGAAAAACTGAACAGCCCAAGAATGATGAGTTAGATGTAAAATTCCACATACTACAGCTACACTACACACAATACAACAGACTCCAAAACGCTAGAAAACTTAACCATGAGCATTCCAACACAGGCTTAAATGTTCAATGAAAATATTCCCTAAAGAAACTACCCCAACCTTTTAGGCCAGCATGGCTCAAATACTTACCTCAGGCTTTGCTGGCCACACAAGCTCTGGTACCATTGCTCTCTGTCTTTGTCATATAAAACAGTTTCAGACAAAACTCATATGTACAAGTGTGGATGTGTCCCACCACGCTTTACTCACAAAAACAAACATCTGGAACCACTGATCCAATTTGCCTGCCTTTTGAAAAATATTTTTTTTATTTCTGTACATGTCTATGTATGAGTATACACACATCTATATGGGTTCCCATGGAAGCCAGGGGCATCAGCTGCCTCAGAGCTGATTACAGGCAATGCGAGCGATGCTGTTAGGTACTGGGACTAAAGTCTGAACCTCTGTAAAAGTTACAGGAGTTTTCAACAATGAGGCAACCCTCCAGCCTCCTTACTCCTGCCTCAGCTGTCTGATTCCTGGACAGGTACATGTCACCAGCTCAAGTCACTTCCTGATGCAGAATAGAGATGAATTTGTACCCACAGAATTCCACAGCTAATCTCAGCGCTGGGCCACTGTCAGTGAGTCAAGGGACTAAGGGTCAGAGAGAAGACACAATCGAGAAGAGAAAGATGGGGACAAAGTATGTAGTGAAAACTGGATCTCAGACCAAAAAAACCTAAGCCCTTTATATTCATTTTATATAATCTACAAAACTACCTGGAAATTATTCCTATTGTATGCAAGGAAATAAAGATCAAAAAGGTTAAATGGCTTATCAGGTAAAGGTGCAAGCCATCAAGCCTAACTGCATGAGTTCAAACACTGAGACCCACATAGTGAAAGGAGAAACCAACTGTTGACAGTGATCTTAGGAAACACGAGTGCCCATGCTCACATATGTGCACATGTGTATACACACACACACACACATTACACACAATAAATGACAAAAAGTCACAAAGATGAGAAAATGAGAACTAAATAGCCAAGCACATGCCCATTCTAACTGGTTTTATATTGCCTCTCTGAAAATAAAATGCATTTTTCTCATTTTCTCATTGATCTAGAGCTGAGGGAGATGGCTCAGTAGGTAGAATGCTCATAGGATAATCATGTAAGCCTGAATTCAGATCCCTGGCACTCACATAAAAGCTAGGAATAGTGGTATGCACCTATAATCCCAGATCTGGGAGGGAAGGTAGCAAACACAGGGATTCTGAGGCTTGAGCAGGTCTAGTCAAACAGGCAAGCTCTGGGTTCTATGAGAGATCCTGTCTCAAAAATAGAAGACACCAGACACAGGTCTCTGGCCTCTATACAACCCGGGTGTGGTAGTCTGAATGTAACTGGCTGCCATAGTCTCACAGGAAGTGGCATTATTAGGAGGTGTGGCTTTGTTGGAGTAGGTATGGTCTTATTGGAGGTCTGTCACTGTGGGGGTGGGCTTTGAGGTCGCATATACGCTCAAGCCAGGCCCAGCGTCTCAGTTCACAAAGATGTAGAATCCTCAGCTCCTCCAGCACCATGTCTGCCTGCACACTGCCATGTCCCACTATGACAACAGTGAAACTTTGAACTGTGAGCTAGCCATTCCAATTAAATGTTTTGCCTATGTAAGAGTTGCTGTGGTCATGGTGTTTCTTCACAGCTCTAGAACCCCTAAAAGTCACAGGGCAAGAAAGTAAACATTAACACATATGTGCATCACATGTGTGCAAAGGAAAGAAAATCGACCTGATGGGTTATAACATGGTAGCCCAAGGCAGAGGCCAAATGGGGCTACTTAGTAACACCCTATCTCAAAACAACAACTCTTTAAAACGTTACTTTAAGACCCATAAAAGTTATCTGGTTGAAGAACTTGAAACTTAAACTAAAATAAGGTTTCCCACAGTTGTTAGGCCACAATCCTTCTAGGATCACAAATGAAAGTGATTTTTACTTTTAAGGAAATAAGTCATCCCATGTAAAACAAAAACAAAGCAAACAAAAAGAAAAAATGTAGCAGTTTACTGAAACAACATTTCAGTATCAAATTATGTTTTAGGAAACTTTACACACACTTCTTTCTGAAATATGCAAACACACTTCCTTGTCTTCTTAAAGAATGTAACTGCGGAGTTCAGAGTTATCTTTGAGTCCCCTATGACATGCACAAATACAGATCCAGCCACTAGGAATGAAGATGCGTACAGAGGGGAAAGAGGCTTAGGGAATGAGGTTGAGCAACCATAAGAACCCGAGTTCAGATCCTCATCACCCATCATGAAGGCCCTGACCAGTAGCCTGAGCCCATAATTCCAATGCTGAGTAGGAAGAAAAGGTCCCAGGATTTACTGCAAGCTGGTCTACATGAACTGGCAAGTGCCTGACTCAATGGGATTCTGTTGATGAAGAAGGAGAAAGGAAGGAAGGAGGGAGGGAGGGNAAAGAAAGAAAGAAAGAAAGAAAGAAAGAAAGAAAGAAAGAAAGAAAGAAAGAAAGAAGGCAGGAGCAATAGAGGAAAGGGTCTAACATTGACCTCTGATCTCCAGAGGCACAAGCACAGGGGAGCAAACCTACATATGTTTGTGCACATGCACACACACACAAACACACACACACACACACACCACAAATAATGAAGATATATGTAAAGATCACTTAAGTATGCACAGCCCAGCATCTCTTCACAGCAAACCTGATCTCTGCTTCATCAGATTTCTTCTTGTTAATTCTAAACAGGTTTTCCCTTTTGATTTTTGCAACGGCTTCTAAGCTCCTTAAAGCATGATTAATAAAAATTCAGAAATAGATATTGGAGTTCAACCTGAAGGTAAGAAAAGCAAATCAGCCAGCCACTGGCTCTTACCTCGACCTCAGTTCAATCCTGCCTCTAGGAATCTCAGAATGAGACTGTGACTGAGAGCTGTCTCCTCCTGTTTTATAATTTTCTCTAGGGCTGGAATTAAAGGTGTGCACCATTGGAATTAAAGGCATACACTGCCTGGTTTCTGTGGCAACTAATGTGGCTACTTGGGATTAAAGGTACCACTGCCTGGTCTGTAAGGCTAACCAGTGGGACTGTTTTACTCTCTGATCTTCGGGAGAGCTTTTTTTTTTCAGCTTTTTCTGCTTTACTCTTGCATTGTTCCTGTTTAGGGTCCATTTCTTCTAGGAAGGAGAGGAGCTGGGCAAGGTCTATTTTGCCAGAGCTCATACTGTAAAATTTCTAGTTTCCTAACTTTGATATGGGATTCCCCTCTGCACTCTGTGAATATGTTTTATTACCATTGGTTAATAAAGAAGCTGCTTTGGCCTATGGCAAGGCAGAAAGAGCAAGGCAGGGAAAACTAAACTGAATGCAGGGAGAAAGAAGGCAGAGGCATCATCAGGGAGACATCATGTAGCTGCCTAAGGAGAAAGATGCTAGAACCTTATTGGTAGGCCACAGTCTTGTGGTAATAAACAGATTAATAGAAATAGGTTAATTCAAGATATAAGAGCTAGCTAGAAATATGCCTGAGCCATCAGCCAAACAGTGTTGTAATATAGTTTCTGTGTGATTATTCAGATCTGGGCAGCTGAGAAACAAAGTACAGTTTCTTTTTACATAACTTAATTTTTAAATTTTTCAACCCATAAAATCTTTCCTAATGTAAAAAAAATCAGATTGCCTCCCATTTTGAAAGTTCTTTCATCTAAAATCAATATTGTTATGATTATCAATATTACATTATTGCTTTATCTCATATGATGGTGTTTAAGAAAATCAGGTTTAAGGAGAAAAGATAAAGTAAATGAAGACATTTCAAGGAATTCTGAGGGGCTTCTGAGTTAATCTGTAATGGCTAGAGGCCAAAAGCACTGGTTCACTTTACTTCAAAGCTTGATCGTCACAGCATCATCTTCAGTTCACAGAACAAATGAAAAAGAAGTATTTGGAGTCAGCAGGGATGAGTTGGAAAGGAGACTATCACATATGGATACAACAGGCTCAGCTCACAGCATTTCAGCTTCACTTAAAGGAAAAGCAGCACGCACACTGTACTAATCAACCTGAGATGGAGGCAAAGAGTAATGGTCTAGCATTGTGGAGACTCTTATTGTTCATATGAGAAATGTGAAATTTCAATAGCTGAATCCCATAGGTATCACAAGAGGATTAGCAGAGTTGTTGCCTATAAGTTACTTGGGATAGGACATGATATACTGGGAGAATTTAACTAAAAATGGCCATCATGTTTATGGATCAAGCTCTTTTCTGTACAAATACTGCTAAACCATGGCTGTTGTCTTTTCTTGTCATGGGCTAGCATGTCAGAGGCACCATATCAGGCACTGGTGGTAAAGAAGGACAAACAAAACTGCATAGATAAAATCTGTCAGTCACTGGAGCAGACCAAGGTGAGGGAAGAAAGAGCATCTTTGCTGTCTACAGTAAGGCTGGGCGAGCTAGCCTTGCCTGTGGTACATCTTATAATCCCCTGGGTGTGAACATATTATATTTGCCTAATTGATGTCTCCATAATTGATTAAATAGTATGCTTAATAATAATTAATGTTGTATCAACCTGACTACATTTCAGAGATGCCTTTAAAAAATATAAAATATATGTCTGTGTGTGTCTGTGAGGGTGTTCTTATGGCAGCAAGCACAGCCTAGCTTGAAAGTGAGCTTCACCATCCAACAGGCTTGGGGTGAGATAACTGGGAGCAGAATAAAGAAACTCACATGACTCACGCTCCTGTGCAGGCTCAAAACTAACATGGTTGTGGTAGTGCTGGAGACTGAACCGTGTGGAGCCTCTGATCAGATACAGCAATTTAATAAATTTCCCTTATAATTATATAAATCATCTATTGGTTTTGTCTCTCTGAAGAGCCCTGTGTCATCTGCTTAACAATATAAATAATTCAGACACGCGGCCTGCTCCATTGACTAAAGTGCTTTACAGTTCACTGGAATGTTGAGCAATAGTTATTTGCAATATCTTGTTTCTGCCAAAAAGCTATTTATTAGAATGCTTGGAGCACACAGAAGGAAGGAAAATTCAAAGGGGTAACTTTAATATTTATACTTAAAAGAAAACTCTAAACCAGGCTCCTTAACACACTTCTATAATCCTAGCACTCTGGAGGCTGAAGCAAGAAAATTGCTACAAAATTGAGGCCAGTCTGGGCTATGCAGTGAGTTCCCAACCAATGTGGGATACAGAATGAAACTATCTCAAAACCAAAAACAACAAAAAGGAGTGAATTTGCACATGGATGGTCTCACACTGTTCTAGATATTGCCATGATAATGTTATCTATTAATATAGATACTCTTAATATGGACAATGCTTTTTTCCATTTCAAAAGTGTCCATACATGCATATTTAATTCCCAAAACAAACTGTAAAAAGCATCACAGTCCTTTCCTAGCTAAAGAAGCCCAGGCTGTGAACAGACATACAATAAGTCACACAATTAGGAAGTTCCAAAGCCTAGTGCCAGCCCTGGGCCTTTTATCTCCCTATGCTTCACGGAGAATCATCCTCATTAGAGATTAGTGACTCCTTGGCTCAGCAGTTCTGTACAAGTAAACAAATAATGATATATTTGTCTACAAAATATTTATTTATTCGTACTTAGAAAAAAATAACCATTAAATACCTCTTTTAAAACACAGAGGTGAGAGCCAGAGAGGTGGCTCGGTGAGTAAAGGTGCTTGCTCATCCTAAGAGCCCTAGATTTGACATGGTAGAAGAGGACTGACTTCCCCAAGAAGTCACACTTCAAATAAGACCTTCACACATGCCACAGTGTGTACATACATACAGACATACATACACACGCAAAACACCTGATTCTACGTTGTTCATTTCTACTTTGGAAGGTGCTTGCAGTTGGTTGACCTGACAAAATTCAGAGCATAAACTGCAAATGGGTTTAATCAAGAAAAATGAGAATCTGAACCATTTCTGATATTCTAGCTCATATAATCTAAGTGAGTTTGAAACAAAACCCATAAAAGTATATAAAAACCATTCAAGTAACCTACATAAAGGAAGATGACAGAGAAAAAAACATGAAACTATAAGTTCATCAATAGCTGAGCAAACCAGAGATACACTCTCATAATGACAATGGCATTACCATGGTCAGCACGTATTCTCCTAAACAGACGTCTATGAAGTTCCAAATATATTTGACTGGCCAATAAATTGAGGATCAATATCTATAACTTCTGCAATGCATGTCAATTACTATAAACTTCTCCTATACCAAAGTATCCTAAAGTATAGAAAAACGACAGTGGAGGCCAGAAATTCAGCTCAATATTAGAAGATAAGATTTTCAGTACCAAAAGGAAAAAGAAAGGAGGAGATAGAGAATGAACTTTGGCAACCCCATTTCCCGCAAGGACCAAGGACAAAATGCTGCATGGATCTGGGGAAGGGTACTAACACTTTTCCTAAAGTACGTTCTGCTTTAGCACATCACCCTCAAGACTGCTGCAATCCAACACACTGTCTCGACACATACTACGACGTCTGTTTACAGCTGAAGCCCAGTCTCTCCTGCTGGGCCAATGGCTGCAGCTGTCTCAGAAACGATGCTTTCAAACACTGCCTTTCAATTCTGCATTTTTCAACTCGATCACAATGCTGATTATATAAAAGTTCTCATCTCTGATCTCTAATTAGAAGAATTATCTCAAGAGACTTGCAAAACATTCTTTCTGTAAGAAACTACACCGGAGTAAATGGGTCACAGGAAGCTTCTGAAATTGAAGCTACACAGAGGAGTTAGCCTCCATATTGGTGGCAGCAGACATCAGGAGAGCTGCACTACAATCCACATGAAACAGGAAACCATATTACTGCAATGTTAAGAAAGTCTGTAAGATAAATCAGACATGCTAGCCCATCTGCAGTCTCAACACTGGGAGGCAGAAGCAAGGCTTCAAAAGTTCAAAGTCACTGTCAGTTGCATAGGGAACATGAAGGTAGCCTCAGCTACATGAGCATCATCTTGATAGAGAGACAGAGACACACAGAGACAGAGAGACAGAGAAAGAGAGAGGAAAAGGAAAAGGCACAAAGTCTAAGACTTTGAAATAGAGGATGTGGATACTAATTTTCAGGTTTTAAGCTGCAGTAATATCATGTACTTGGTTCCAGGATGCAGCAATACTATCTATATCTTTCCACACTGGTTCCATCCATCCTAGAGGGATGCCCAAGGAGCCTTGTTTGCTTAGAAAAGTAATATATGACCCAGTTCTTAGGAAGGATGAGGTTCCAGGCAGGACTTGGAGAGATCTAAACCGTAGTGCTTACAGATGGGTATAAAATGTGAGGTGGGACACCTCTCTGTATGCTGTGAGTGTGTTTTATTACCATTGGCTAATAAATAAGCTGCTTTGGCCTACAGCAGGGCAGAATAGAGCTAGGCAGAAAATCCAAATAGAAAGAAGGCAGAGTCAGGGAGCTGCCAGGAGCCACTGGAGGAGTAAGATGCCAGAGCATTACCTACAGTAAGCCATGGGGCACATGGCAATATACAGATTATTAGAAATGGGTTAATTTAAATTTAAGAGCTAGCTAGTAATAAGCCTGAGCCTTTGGCCAAACTTTTATTATATTAAGCCTCAGAGCAGCTATTTGGGAAATGGCAGGCAGGAGAAAAACTTGCAGTTAAACACAAATGTATCAGGATACAGAAACCAAAGCAAAAAGAGGGGAGAAAAATATAATGCCCAATTAAAAAAGATAAACTAACACTTATTTACACTAAGAAACTATTTAAAATGCCCCATAGACATGCATGGTGTGACTTATATGGAGAGTAACTGCTTTAATATTAACTGAAAAAAACAAGAAGCATAAATACAAAAGAAATTGTGATGTGTTTTCACTTTCATATATGTAAAACTTCCCAAATAAGTCTAAGAACAGGAGAAACCACTTACCAAAAGTCAAAGAAGCAATTAATAACCAAGAGCAGGTCATTCACTAAATAAACCAGATTTTTCAAATGGTATTTTACTATTTGGAAATATCTTCCACAAGTAGTTTAAAATTCTTATTTGAATTATTACATTACCTTTTAAATACACGTACACATACACACATACACACACACATTCTCTGTATATTTAGTGTAAGAGTCTGTTAACATCCGTGCAGTGCAAAGTAGTTCAGACATCTTTGCTCAGGTTTCTCTGTTTATAATTCTGTACCAATAGAAGAATACCACTTAGACCCACTTGGAAAAGATGTGAGAAGCAGGAATGCTGTATATTGCAGAGACAAAAGGCACAGAGTGAGAACCGCACGCCTACTCTCCGGCCATCCAGGCCCAACTGAGCCTGACCACCATATAGCGGCTCTAGGAAAAGGTGGATCATAAACAACAAATATTATTTAGAGATGGAGCTGAGGAAAACTGACTTTCGAGGGGTAAAATAATAGAGTATTTGGATCTCATAAGACCTGCATAGCTAATGATTACCAGCAGGAGCTCAAGGGCAGGAAGGGGAACAGCAGCTACTCCAAGCCCAGTGTGTTCTCTGGTAGCCATACAGCAGCACTTAAACCTAGTTATTGGGGGAAATTGCTTTAATTTACAATTGATTACTCAAATGGGCTCTCTCCGGATGGTGAAATTGCTGTTCAAAGAATCTTTCCCAAATGTGAACATTCCCTGAAATACTTATTTCATTTTTAACAATATTTAAACAAAATAGAATATTTCAATAGTACAATTATCCTGGGATGGACAACACAATGTTAAAACTGATCCCAGCTGATTCAAGATGCCCCAAAAATAAAATTAAAACATTAAAATCTAGGCTCTGATTTCTGAAAGGAGCCTGCAAAACTGGTCTGTGTGCCAATATCACCTAGCTCTTGTCAAAGCTGAAACTGCTTCACCTTAGCTGTGCTTTTCACTCTTAGCCCAAAGCGCTTCCTAAAAACAGAAAAGAAAGAATTGCTGCAGCACGGGGCAGCATCCCCAGCCAGCCTCTGAGCCAGGAGAGGTGCGGACAGAACTTTGAAATGGGTCCCCAGGAAGAATCCCCCTCACTCTGTCCTAAAACCTACACAACTTACTTTCCGGGGTCACTCCCAAAGTCACAGCAAGCCAAGGAACGGAGCAAGGGAGGAGGTTTAGAAGGTAGCCTCCTGGTCTCTAGGGATAGTTCTGTGATTCTCTGAAAAAAGAGTGTTGTGTAAATACTACCTATAAGTAAATACTGAATATAAAAGCTTTACGAGGCTTTCATTTCAGTGTAAACTGCACTAGGCACCGACAAACCAGACAAAGAATGAAAATGGACTTACCAGTGCTAACAATCCAAATTTCAGAATCAAAGTAAGTTCTCAGACCTGAGAAATCAGGAGAGTGGTAACAGGCAGATTTCACAAACAGGCCAGCTTCTGCAGCATGGTAATGAGTTCCTATACCTCAGTCTTTGCACAAAGCAGAGGACAATGACACTGGCCATAAGTTACATTTCTCTGTGGGTCGCACTGGGAGCGGGGCTTCAGACGACCAGTGTGCTTTTCCTTTTCTATTTCTGCTCTGTGAGTCTTCCTCTTTCTCTAAACCTGCCTTGCTCAGCTGGTCAGAACTAACCACACTGTACGGGATGAAATGTTGGTAGATTTGGAAACGGCAAAATAAAGCCAATCCTAGCACTTGAGAGGCAGAGGCAGGCAGATCTCTGTGGGTTTGGTTTACAGGGTGAGTTTCAGGACAGCCAGGGCTACACAACACAGTGAAACACTGTCTCAAAACACAAAAACAAGAAAAAACATAAAATGTCTTAGTATTTATTATTTTTTGTCAAATATAGTTTCCCAAACGTATTCAACAAAGAACTAAGTTTTCAGAGCTAAGGACCAATATCACATACACAACATACATGATCAAGGAATCCAAAATCTGTAAGTCTTTTTTTAATATTTATTTATTTATTATGTATACAATAGTCTGTCTGTTTGTG
>LOEQ01001895.1:141729-154984 GCA_001685075.1 Bramus lutescens
TGTGAGCCACCATGTGGTTGCTGGGAATTGAACTCAAGACCTTTGGAAGAACATGCAATGCTCTTAACTTCTGAGCCATCTCTCCAGCCCCCCAAATCTGTAAGTCTTAAAGTTGAATTTTATTGAATGTTTAGTATATAAATATTCTGTTAGAAATATTGCTTATCAAAAACAGTACGCTGAGGCTGAGAAAATTCCCAGTGGTTAAGAGCACTTGCTACTCTTCCAAAGGACCAAGCTTTGCTTCCAGAATCCACATCAGGTAGCCAACAACCTGTAACTCCAGCTCCAGGGCAGCTAACACCCTCAGGTCTCCTTGGGCACAGAAATCCACCCAGTCACAGACAAACAAATGAATTCAACAATTAATATTATATCCATTGTTCCAGAAACATGAATACTAAGAGGGTAACCTGGGGCTGATGACTAGGTATGACCATTTGCCCACAAGCCTGACGCTTCAAATCAGAACCCACCATAGCCAGAAAGAACTGACTCTAGCCAGCCAGCCTGTGTCTCCACATGTGCACAGAGGCGTGCACGCACCTACACCATTCTCTCTCACACAACGATAATGTAGATTTTGGAAAATTATTTTTAAAAAGCAACCTAGAAAGCTGGAGAAAGAGCTTTAAAAATCATAGATTATAGACTACACATGTTCACAATTCCATAAATTGCTGATTATGGCTATTTTGACATATTTTCCTAACTCCACTGAACCTGTTTAAATTCAAAGGCCAAATCTTTTTTACAAAAGAAAAAAGGAGGTTGTTAAAACATTCTTTTCTATAAACCGGAGAGAACTACCTGGATGATAAAATCCAGGCTAGATTTCAGCAGTAGATGAGATGCTCTCAAATCCACACGCCATCAGGGATCCTGAAAGATGTCAGTGGAAGAGATCCAGAAGGCCACTGCGCTCTCAGCCAGGATCTGACTTCACATCGCTAAGACTGTGCTGCCCTGACTCAGTTCTGCTTCTGAGCAGCTGGAGAGCCTGATCTAAGGAAACACATTACTTACTGACTCTAGTCCACTGCTCTCCTCTGGGCACAGAACACAGACCCAGCAAAAAGCCAAACTGTTGTCCAACAGAATTCTACATTCAAATGATCACTTAACTTACTTGCATTTTATAAAGCTAACACTTTGCTTCTAGTCTTTCATGTAAAATATTTGATAGAAATTCTCAGAGGCTAGCATATTACAGTGAACATTCTCAAGAAAAGTTAAATATTATATACCTTTGTACCCAAATTGATTGTTACCTCATGGCAGTCAATCAAAATTTAAAGTTAAGACTTAAAAAGCTTAAAAAAAAGTTAAAAGCATTAAAAATACTTTTTACCAGGGTAGGGTGTCACACCCCTGGAGACAGTAAGAAGAAAATGGCAAATCTGAGGCTAGCCCAGATTTTCCAAGAGTGCAGAGGCAGCAGGCAGAGGCAGCCTGGGCGGCAGGCAGAGGCAGCCTGGGCAAGCCATGTACAGGCCCCAAAGTACTGAAGGCCTTGGTGCTAGCCCTTCCGATGCCGAGGAATAAGTAGCTGGAGTAAGGGCCAAGGGAATTAGCATCGAGCTTTAAACAGTCCACCAAGGTAAATTTTAGCTCTTTTTATCTTTATCATTAAATACAATCATCCCCATTTAAGAAATTGTCCAGCAAGAGGAAAAAAAGGCCCGTTTCTTCTGGGGTAAGGACCACTGAACACAGCCGTCTTCCTCTTTCTCGCCACACTGGAGCTGTGTCTCCTCGATCTGAGAAAGGAGGAGAATGCCTCCCACTTCCCTTCTATTCTCATCTCCGCCTGTCTACCTAAACACACTCATGACTTAAACACTTTGATGCCTTCATGCTTCACTGGTGTTTCTGCAAATAGTTCAGAATATTTTAACTTCCTGCAGTCGCATTTCTGACTTCTCAGAAGAGAAGGCTCAGCTGAACACTGAGCTATCACAGATAGTGAGCTACAATAAGTTTAACTGAGCTAAGCTCCTTTTAAATTTGCACATTTCAAGTAGAATCATGCCAAACTACATGTTTTCTAGTTTATTAACGTATCTGTCTTTACACACTAACATTCTCCTGCATGATGCAGAACACTGCACAAATGACACATACAAAGGGTATGTGTGTATATATATATACATATATATTTATATATATAAGTACATACCAGTGTATACAACAACAAAAATATCAGTGACTGTCCCTGTGTTTATTTTTAGACAAAGTTAATTGTTTACTGGCTTTCCACCCCAGTCACATCCACCCCACTGTGTTGGTTTCTCTGTTCTATGGATAGGCACTGCGGTCCTGATCTCCAGAAGCACACACACACACACACACACACACACACACACACACACACACACGCTTCCTACCACCAGGATATAACTCTAAATCCTTCTAATTCTTTCAACCAATTCCATTCCCTTCTTGCTGATCATTTAAATGTATGTCTCTTGGGAGGCATTCTTATTCAACACACTGCAATGCCAAACAGAGTAACAATAATCAAGAAGAAGAAAACTGAAGATATCGCATTACCTTATTTCTAAATATATTAAAAAGTTCAAATAATTAAAATGCCACAATACTAACATTAAAACAGCATTATAGACTAATGGTTATAATTTTGAAAATCAAAAATAAGTTTCCCTTTTAATAGTCAATTAATGTTCTACAATGTTACCTGGATCACAGCATGTGGGCAAAGAATAGTATTGTAAACAAATTTGTACAAAGCTAAAGATCAATATGCACAGTAAAATTTAACTTTTTAATGTCACACTATCTATGAACACCAAGAGAAATGGATTAAATGTTGTTTTGTAAAACCTGAAGCTATGAAAGTAGGAATTCATATGAATCATGATATTCTTCTGGCTAAGCAATGACATTTTTAGGTATGAATCCCCAAAACACATACAAAAATCCCAAAAAATAGAAACATGGAATTCTGTCCACAAGAATTACTGAAAATATTTGCAAACATTTATTTGATAAGTAATTAATATCCAGTACATAAGTAACACAAATGACTCACTAGCCATAAAACAGTCTAAATTAAAAAGGGTAAAGGACATAAAAAGACAATTTGAAAATAAAACATACAGATATCCAAAAGATACACAAAAATGACGAAACCCCTAGCATGAGAACACGTATATTCATATCTTTGAAACTGAGATTCTTTCCTGTTATAAAAAAAAAGGATGGCAAATTCAATTGGGTGAGGAAAAAAATGTGCAATACAGAAAGGTGGCTCCCTAACCTTCCTGAACTGTAGTTCAAAGTTTCTATCCCACCTGTTCCTGCAGTCATTTAGTCCCAAAGAAACAAACAGAGGCTTGTATTAATTATAAACTGTTTGGCCTATTAGCTCAAGCTTATTATTAACTAGCTCTTAAAACTTAAATTAACCCATAACTTTTATCTATGTTTAACCATGTGATTTGGTACCTTTTTTTCAGTGCGGTATTTTCATCTTGCTTGCTCTGCATTGCTTGATGAAATTTTCCTCTTCCCAGAATTCTCCTAGTCTGGTCATCCCCTGTATTCTTCCTGCCTGGTTACTGACTATTGAGCATTTTATTAAACCAATACAAATAACAAGACTTTACAGGATTCCCACAGCAGGAACCATCATGGAGGCTTTTTAAAACATCATGACAAAGAAACAATGTGAGGCAGACATCATACAACTTAGCATATTTAAAGAAATTAAGTCAGTATGTCAAGGAGATAGGGGCTCTCCAGTGATCATCAGAGCTTCCTTCCCAGAAGTCAGAATAAGGAACCAACCTGTTCCCAGCTAAGATTGAGTGGAAAGAGAAATTTTGATTTGCTCTATTCCCACAAAGAATTCAATTTGACCATCAGAACAGTGGAAGTTCTTTCATTTGCAATGGTAGAGAGAGTTTCAGATAATCAACAGACTGTAACAGCCCTTAGAAGCGTCTACAATCTAACTTATATCTAGAACCTAAAGTCTGTGTGAGAACAGCAGTGAATAACTCAACTCTTGGGAATAAAGTAAATTAAATTTTAGTTGGACAGTAAAATAAGTTGATGAAATCATTGCATAAAATAAAAATAGTTATGTAATTTACATGATTTCTATGAATATAATTTATTTGTATGATTTATATTAATATAATTTATATAAAAACAGGAAATAAAAGATTTGAACTGTCTTTATATTAAATATGTGTGTGAGATGATTTCTTGAGTTTGAGTCTTGAAATCCATATCTTGAATGGAGAGAACTGAATCCTATAATTTGTCTTGAGAACTTCATTATGCACAAACATATATAATACATACATATATATATACAGTCTCTAAATAAATAAATTTAACATTTTCAGAAATAAGTATGTAAAATATTGGACATGTTTCTTAATTAAATCACCCAATAAATGCTCATATGTTCAAATATGATATTGGAAAATTATATATACCATTTTAAATTATAAATTAAAATTTTAGAAAATAGGTTATTTTAAGTCTTTGTGGTATTCAGCTAATTATAGCTACTCCACTATTCTTATCTTCCACTAGAAATTATGCATTTAAGTTCATTGCACATGTCCTAACATTTGGATATTATGAGATTTATTATGCAATTGATAAATAATGAATGTCAGGCTAGTAAAAGCCTACAAAATGGAGGGGCAGAGAGGTTAAATTACAAAAAAAAAGAAAAAGACTACAACAGTAATAAAGGAAGATTTGGTTGTTAAGAGAAAGTCTAAGGATATTTTGTTGAGACAATTAAGATATATGTAGGATTTAAAGATTTTTTTGAGATGTTTTTGAGGAAAAGAAGAAACTTCAGAATAAAGGGTATTTAAAAATGTTGAAAGATGAGGAACTGCAAAATGTATTTGAGAAACACAAGTAACTCTAACAACTAAATGAAGAGACATAAGCATACTAAAAATCAGTATTTTATATAGTAACTAGCTGAGGGAATTTTATAAATAATGCTCAAAATATTTTTAATGAATGAATGATCAATAAATTACAAACGGATATATGAGTGAATGACTGATGGTCTGCTCTGTGGTGGAATGACAGTCTCATCACGAAGTGATTTTATAGAAACTGTTTTTTATAGAAACTGGGTTTTTTTTTTAGACTTATTCTAAAAGGATGTGAGTTTATAGCTTGAGGTGGCAGGTGAACCTGATGAAGAAGGTAAGATTTGTTGTGCCCTGTAGTAAGACCTGACCATGAAACATGTTATCATTCTTTCTCCAGGTAAAGCAGCAGTAAATTGACATTTAATTATCTTTGCCAACAACATTTTCTCTTAGTAAAATGGGCTTCCTGATTTTGGCAAAATATATGACAAAATTAACATACTATATTCTTGTCATATAAAATACTTTATTAGTAGAAATAGTCTTATATAATTAAAGCAAGCAGATATTTAATTATCAAGTACATATCTGCATAGTGTTTACTTAATTGTTTTTTATCCTAAGGATAAGAAATTATTTTTAGGCACAATTTTATTCTACCTTCAGAGTGAGTACATTAAAAATTCCATACAAATTTTACTAATAACTTGGAGTTATGTAGCAATATAAAGCCATTTATTAGTATTGCATGAGCCAAATGTAATTGGTTCATATATATATATATATATGTATCTTATTGAAGAGAACTCCATCAGCAATCTGTGTTCTTTTGCTAAACTAACTTTAATGAGAAAAGAAAAATCATCATTTTTCAATTGAAAAACAAAAACCTAGAATATAAATGAGCCTTCATGAAAATAAAACCCTTTATGTTCATTAATTCTGACAGAAATTATTCAAGACACTTAAATGGCTATTTTCTGATTGAGTCTGAAGGGAGGCCATGTGTGAGGAAGAGATTTTACTTTAAAATCACAATGAGCAGTTCATGCATGCTAAATCAATGTATTGTGATTTTATTTAGAATATTTAGGCTGATTTTTTAATTTAATTTTTAATAAAAAACTATTTTCATATTCTTTCTCATCATCCAATATATCTCAGATCCATTCTACCTCCCTACTTACCCAACTTCAAGTTTTTTCTCTCACTCCCTCTCAGTCTGAAAAACAAAACAAAGCAAGAAATAAGTAAAAATTTCAAAATAAAAAAGGACCCCAAATACATGAAGTCCTCTTTGTGTTGGACAGCAACTCCTGGGAATGGGGTCTGACATGGACTGTGGCTGACATACGCAGGGACACTCTGTTAGAGACAGAGTTCCTTTTCTCTTTTCCCAGCATGCATAAACTGCAGCTAGTCTCTTAATTGGGGTGAGACTTTGTTTCCACAGCCACTTCCAAGTGCCTGGATTTTGTCTGGACTGAGAGCTCCTCTGTGTACTGTCACAGTGTCAGTGATATCTTCCTTTGTCTCAGTCCTGTATGGAAGGAAGATGACTTTTTTTTTAATCATCCAATAATTTTGCCTTTTACAATATTTCTGCTTCCTCTTCCATATTTAAGATCTCTATGTATTGAGGGGGATTCAGTGAAGACGACCTATTTAGTGATGAGTGTGCCAAAGTCTCTCGGTCTCTGCATTGTCTAGTTGTGATTCTCTGTGTAATTACTACAAAAAGCAAGAAGAGGCTTCTCTGATGATGGCCGTGCAATGGAATGACTTATGGTTATAGCAGTATGTCATTAAGAATCATTTTATTGTTATTTATTTTTAGCAAAATAATAATAGTGTTTTTGTTTTCATAGATCTCATTGACCTCTGTTGTGTCAGGTTATTGTCTCCTTTAGCCATGTCAGATTTGGATTCTATCTTATGGGGCGAGCTCCAAATCCAAGTAAAGTGGTGCTGCTGTTGTATATGAATATGTGATTCACAGGTCATTGCTGTTTGTCATAGGGTTTGTGGCTGTGTTGATGATTACTTTTCTCCCCTTGTAGCATATAGAATAACCTCCAACACCGTGAACTATGTTGTCAACAAGTTGAATCTGGTTGAATCTTGTTGACATCTAGGTCTAAATGATGATATGTAATTAAATAACCAGTGTTCAAAGAAAGTAAGTGATCCTAGACAGTCTCCATCATGATTTCACTTATGAGACCCTTATTTGTGTAGCTTGTTCCTGGGGCGTTAATACACTAGGCCATTTTCGATTTGGGTTTAAAAAAAAATCTGATAGTCATATTTTGAGAATATGATAAAATAAGAAAACAGTTTTAATATGGAATTCAAGATGAAATAAACTTAAAGGAAAATAATGTGAGATGGTAGCCACTAATACCAACAATGGTAAGAGCAATGAAGAAAGCCAAAGCATAAACTAAGGCTTTAACTATTGGAGGATTTGTGAATAGGTCTTACTATTTATATTTAGGATGTTAAGACTGTCTTTGTTTCTTGAAGAATTTTTTTAATTTAGGGTTTAAAAAGATTGTAGATATAAACAGCCCTGCCTTTAAGATGTTCTTAAAGACATAGAGGCTCAAATCTGTAAAAAAGAGTAACTTTTTAAATTAATTTAATCTAGGTGGCATAGGCATTTATCTACCTGGAGAAGCTGTTGGTAATATGAAACTCAATTTATATCTTTGACAAGGCTCATCTATCAGCATTATTTAGCTACTATAGTTTATAGCAACCAAGATATCCCTACATTGAGCGTTCTGGTAGGAGAGGTAAGCTATGGGTCTCCATGGGTGCTCCCGGTCCTTTAAATTAGGAGTCTGTATGCTGTGTCTTGTTATTGGGCCATATATAGAGAAATTCCCAAGCATAGATCTGTCAGGGATACAAAATGACACAAAAACATTCATCTGAAAGCACTTATTGACCACACAAGTAACACAATTACATTAAATCAGAGCATATTTACTAAAAACAAATTAGAAAGTTTTATTTCTATCTTCCAATAGAGGGAAAGAGTGAACTCTTTGGGGATTTATAAGTCTGTCTTTGTGATTTTCCTGCCAGTAAATTTCCTTGGGTAGTATCAGTCCTGTCAAGGATTGGTCCCTTTCATCTCTGGAAATAGAGACAGTTGTCTTTTAGTGTTAGGCTTCTTTGTCTTTGCATATTGGACAAGGATTCAGGTGTGTCTGGGTCATTCTCTTGTCTATTCACCTGGGTCTTTGAATTCATAGTAGGAGTTTAGATGTTTGGGACACTTTAGGACTAATGAGGTAGCTGTTGGTACCTACAAGAGATATGGTACTTTTCTTACCAATTTTCTGTCTCTCGTTTCTTTCTTCAGATCTTGGTGTGCGGACACTGGGAAAGCAATGTCCAATAATTGAGTTTCTATTGTCAGAGGAATTCTAGAAGGATGAGACTATACGCTGTCAGGCCACTGTCATCATTCCCATAGGCACTTGCCCCATTTTTCCAAGCACACTGGGAAAAGTGGCAGAATGAAGATAAAGAAGGAAGAGATTGACTGGTGAGATGGACACACTAGGTAAGGAAGTGGAGAGCAACTTGGTGACTCTTTTCAAGGGTTCTATCAGAGCTTTCATCATGTTATCCGCATTCAATAGGACGCAACTTCTGCAATTGCAACCACAGTCTCAGGAGGAAAATAAAATAGGGAATGTTTCATACTAACCCTTAATATTACAATTTTACTAATAAAGAATTGGGAGTCAAATGTTTGGATAAAAACCTGCTAGCTCAGAGAGACTGATGAGCAGCCAGATGACCTTCTTCCTCAGCAAAAATATCAGAAAGAAGGTTCTCCTGGCTTTTGGGAATCTATTCCCTATGGTGGGATAACTTGTTCAGCCTTGAGCAGAGGGGAGAATTTGGTCTTGCCTCAACTTGATATGCCAGGTTTTGTTGACACCCCATGGGTGGCCTTATCCTTTCTCTGGAGTGAATGGGGGAGGGAGAAAAGAGGTAGGTGGACTGAATAGGAGAGAAAGGAGGGGAAACTGTGGTTGATATGTAGTATAATTTTATAAATTAAAATAGAATAATAATATTTAATTATCTAAAATAAGAAGAAAGAGAGAGGGCTGTCTTTCACCATCTCAAACCATTACCCAAACAAAACGGCAAACCCAAAATTCCTTCCTCACTACTTCCTGTCCATTTTTCCAGACTCCTTCTTCCTCTCTATGACTACTTCTGTCAAGTAGTTGCTGACTCCTCTTCCTGGCCCAAGGCTGATTTTCTTTAATTAACACAGTCTCAGGTTTCAGAGTATGACCAAATGTTTTGCAACATTTTCCACTTATTCTCTAAATAAAAAGGAAAAGTTTGAACTCTAACACAGTAAAACTATATACAATAAGAACAAGTATCAGTTAAAAATCACATTAAAAATATCTAGTCCATAAGTATTTGAAAAACAACAGAGAAAGTACTCTATTATCTATCATACCTTCATGAATTCAAAGTTTTATATTTAAATCACTTTCTATTATAACGTGTATTACCAATATAAAAATTTCTTTAAGAGTTCAAAACATATTCTTAGATAAACAACTTAAGCTTTTATCTCTCTAAACCTTATAAACTTTACATCAGTATGTACGTTTCTTTTCTGAATTTGGTAGCAAAGAAAACAGTAAAACTATCTACTCCACAATACCCATCAGAGACACAATAAGGATTAAAATATTACTCGAGTAAACAGAAAGTACAGAGCAAACAAATTCCTGGCAAAATTCAGAAGTTTTTTCTACTATCTAGTGTCTCTCTACAGCTGTCATTCCTCTTTTCATTACCATTTAAAAATTTAAAGTTAATAAATGAAGAAGGATGCTTAAAAAATCCCACATTAACTGAGAATTGAGTATAATAGAGGGTTAATTTTAGGGGTAGACTCAAAGATTACAATCCTCTGCTGGACTGGGGAACAGCAACTGAATCCCACAGCCTGAAAAGAGGCTGAATATGTGCTTTACATGGCATAAATAGTATAAGAGGCCATGCTCAAGTGAGCCGATAACTTAAAGGCTACTGGCAGTAGGAATTGCTACAGCAAATAAAGCACTGTGTAATCTCTGGAGGTCTTCATTTCTCCTTTCTGTTTATTAGGCTTACCTTTTATAGTGCAATAGATCTTTCTCTAGGATTGTGTTGTGCACCTGCAATATGCTTTATATTTAATATGAAAAAATATTTTGCTAGAGACATATGCCGGAGCATTGTCAGTATTAATTTATACAGGAATCCCCATAATAGCAATAACTTATAGTAAATATGTAATTTATATGACTATAATTACATATTAACAGTCAGCCTTTTCAGGACTTAAAGAAGTTGCTCATTGAAATTTTGAATATATACCTATGGTAGGATGCATATACGTTAATTTCACATACTCTGCAAAATGAAACATATTTCATTAAAATGCTAAATGAAATTGCTAAATTTCATTTCTTTGGGTACCTTTTTAGTTACTTCCTGCATGTAATGGAGTTTGATTATACAATGAACAAAGAGGGCATTTCCTTATAATTTCCTTGCCAAGTGATGGAAAAAAAATCTTTCTTCAAATTTTTGCCATTAACATGGTGATTCTTATGAAATTCTGAGGCTTATAGCACATTTTCTGTTAATAGCTGATCAGTTTCATCACTGCCTTGTATTGTTAGATGGCCTGGTAGACTTATATGAATCTGATATGTGTTATATACAAAGGATGATTTCTATTTCTGATTATTGTTTGTAATTGAATAAATAACAAAGTTAATTCTGAATCATCTGGAATAAGTTTAGCAGTTTCAATACACAAAACAACTCTTTTTGCATATTAATAGTCAGGAACTATATTAAGAAGCTGTGCAAAAACAAAAACAAAACAAAAAAAAACAAAAAAAGAAGTTGTGGGAAATCTAATAATACCATGATTAGAGCATATAACTCTGATTTTGAACTGAATCATAAGGACTTTGAGGCACTTTTCTTATTTTTTTTTCTGACTTATAACCTGCATTTACTGATTTATTTCCAATAGTATATAACATAGGTGATCCAGAAATTGGAACTTTTCTCACTATATGGCAGAGAATCCAAGTAGTGCTTTTCATAAACTGGTCTCTTGCTTTGGGGATATCTTTGCTAATCTCATCCAGTCCCCAAATTTCTGCAAGCTCTTTGCCAATGTTCATTAATTTCTGCCATTTATGGGACAATTCCAATGTTACTAACACATACTGCAAATTATTTTTGTTCTATTTCTGAAAATTGATGTAGTTTCAATTTTCCTTTCAGAACTAATTCAGAAACATATTCTACCTATGTCTTTAAATATTTTACTCCATTGTGTGCTAGAATATCCATTCTAAGATATTATCTTCCCTCTGAATAAGAATTCTTGTGGGATAATGAGAAGATAGATAACTAGAATGCAATTTAATTCTGGATCTAAGTGATCTGTAGGTGCACCCTGTAATTTCTTTTCTACCAGAGCCAATTTTCTCCTAGTCTCAAATGATAATGAACAGTTTATTCCATAAAATAAAGAATCTTTCGACTCTTTGTATAGTCTCTTTGGCTATTTACTTCCTTATACCTTGTAAGGTTTGAAATAATTTGCTTAATTCTTGAGTATTTAACTCAAACATGGGTCATAGCCAGTTAATATCTACCAGAAAACTTTGAAAATCATTAAGAGTTTTTAATTGATTTCTCTTGACTCTACTTTCTGTGGTTGAATTTTCTGTAAACTTATATTTTATCCTAGGTAATTAATCAAATTTCTTCTTTCTCTTTTTTTCAGGATAAATTTGTAATCCCCAACAAGACAAAATTCTCTTCAATTCATAAACATTTTTTCTAAGGTATCTGCATGTGAATCAACCAATAAGATAGCATCCATACAATGGTAAATTATTAACTGAAAAAGCTATTTATGAATTATTTCTAATGGCTGTTTTACAAAATAACGAAACAAGGAAGGACTGCCAAACTTTCCTTATGAAAGAGCTTTTCACTGATACCTTTTAACAGAGAATTATAGGTAGACACTGTGTAGGTTAATTTTTCTCTATCAAATTCTTGTAAAGTGATAGTAAACTAGAAGTCTTTTAAATCAATCACTATAATAGGCCTTAGGTAATAAAGGAGGCTAGGGAATTCCTTACTGTAAAGAGCCCATTGACTGAATCACCGTATTTATAGCTCTAAAATGTTATCATTTTTCATTTTTCCAGATCTTTTTAATGACAAATACAGGAGAAATTCAAGGACTGCTCCAGTACCAACTCTTCTAGTGTCTATAAGGTTTATGATCTCAGAGGACATTGTTTTACCCACACAGGTTTATCAGCTAGCCATTTTAAAGTTAAGGCTGTAGGCACCTTTGGAAGATCAGCAGCTATTGTACTCTGCTTATGTACAAATTGAATGCTGTGTGACTATTCTTGATAAAACCTTTTGATATTTTTCTCAGAAGTCTTCTTTATTTTATAGCTTGTTTCTGAGATTGGTGGATTGCTAATCTTTGTTTTCCATTGCGGCAACAAAAGACATCCTCATAAAATATTTGCTATTTTGTCACATGTATTTTAATTTCTCCATTTATATTTCTGGTTCTGTACACTTGACTACTCTTGTACTTCATTTTACTTGAGATAAAATGCTAATTCTCAGAAGCTAAATATTTACCTCCTCAAGAGGCTGACAGGAATGCCAAGATAACTTGAAATTATTGTTAAATCTGTACCTGTGTAGAATAAGCCTTCAATTTCATTGCCATTTAATTGTATATTTAGTTTTAATCTCTGATAATTTATAGCAGTTTGCCAAAATACTTGTTTTCTGGTCTCTCCTAATTTTTCTGTTTTATCTGTTGAAGGTGTTTTGTCCTTGATCATATCTAGGGTAATGCTGTTAACAAAAGGCATTAAGCCTCTTAATTGCTCTGTAAATGAGTTTATTTGATTCTGGCAGAGAATAATTTAAACAAATTTGATATTGGGGATTGAGAGACAATGTCTCCTAAGGTATTTTCCAATGACAAAGGGTCACCTTGCTGTCTCTTGTTGATCTGCATTCATTAGTCCAATACTGGTCTTTGTCACACCTTTTACATACTCTAGAAGACTGGGGATTATCAGTTTAGATGATCTTTAGAAAATACATTGTTTCTAGGAATGCCTTGTCAACAATTCCTTTTCAAATGTCCTTGCTTATCACAATGAAAACATCTCCCTTTAAAGTTTTAAAAATCTATATCTATCACCATGCACAAAACTCAAGTCCAAATGGATTAAAGACCTCAATATTAATCTGAACACACTGAACCTGATAGA
>LOEQ01001895.1:167853-187623 GCA_001685075.1 Bramus lutescens
CCATTAGGTCAGGCTACTTATTAGCTCGTGTAGCTTATATTAACCCATTATTCTTATCTATGCTAGCCACACAGCTCAGTATCTTTCTCAGCCAGGCAGGTCACATGCTGCCTCTTCAGTGGTTTGGGATGGACTGGAGGAATGGGCTTCCTCCTTTCCAGCATTCTCCTGTTCTCATTGCCCCCACCTCTACTTCCTGTCTGGTTGACAGGCCTATACTTCCTGCCTGGCCAATCAGTGTTTTATTAAAATACATGACTGACAGAATACAGACAATTCTCCTGCACCATAAAATGATGGTTAAGTTCCAAGATTATTGTCTAGTATAATTGCAAATGTTTTTTGAGTATTTGGTAGGGTTTTTTTTTTCTGAGGTTACTATTTGAAGCTCTGGCCAGAACATTGTAAAATGATGAACTATTTCAGTTAACCAAGTTGGAACCATATTGAGTGCAAGAACCCAAAGCAGGTTTATAGTAGTGCTATAAGCATCATGACATCATATCAAGCAGGTTAAGTTGTTGTTGTGGGGCCCCATCTTCTTTCTGGAAAACTCAAAGATTACCACAGGAAAATTTATAGTTCATTTTGGATAACTTAAACATTATTTTTATAGACATATACAGACATATATATTCAATGAAAGGTACAATAGAGACAAAAAAGGGATGAAGGATAGTAATTTTTTCTAAATTCTTTCTTCTTTCTGTCCCATACCAGATGGCTCTTGACATGAGACTAAAACCCTGAATTTTTCTTTTAATAATATACTTTCATTTAGAGAAGGACAAAGCCATTGTCCAACTCCAAAGCCAGCTCTATATATTCACACACACACACACACACACACGTGTATATGTATATGTGTATAGAAAAATATATGTGTTTTTATCACATGTCCTTACAAGTGATATTTTTTCTTAATGATCCTTCTTTGATAGTAATTTTTCCTTCTGTCAGTATCCAAACTGAAGATGTGTATTTTCCTCTAAAGACAAGAGCAAAACCCTGCCCCAACCCTATATTGTTTCCTTATCACCTATATGGTTGTCATCATGGTGGATGAACTGTCATTTCTCTTTTTCGAGAGGTTTCTCCTTTTTATACCAAATCTTTATTAATTTTGATGGTATCCACAGTTTTTTTTTTCCTGTGGAAATAAGAGCAAAACTTACTCCACAACATAGCACATTTCCTGGCTTCCATTGTGGAATCAACACATCCTTGATCTATACCGGCTGATTTAATTCAGAAATCTTTTCTGTTATCCAATGTCTCTCTGCTGCTGTTGTCCCTTTTCTCATTCATGTTAAGAAAATTCAAGGTCAATAAAGCATTATATAATCTACCTCTGGGGATATTTTCCATGCCTTTTTCTTTGTTTAACATATCCTTTTCAATTCAATTTGATCTTTCTACAACTGCCTGACCTGTAGGATTGTGTGCTATACCTGTAATATGCTTTATATTATAATAGGCAAAAAACTGTTTTATTTTCTAGAGACATATGCTGGACCATTATCTGTCTTTATTTGTGCAGGTATAACCATGATGGCCATAACTTTTAATAAATGTGTGATTACTGAATCAGCCTTTTCTGAGCTTAAAGCAGTTGACCACTAAAATCCTGAATAAGTGTCAATGGTAAGATGCACATATTTTAATTTTACAAATTCTGTAAAGTGGAACACATCCATCTGGCATATTTCATTCCTTTGAGTACCCTCTGGGGTAGTCCTGCAGAAAACAGTGTTTGGTTATAGAAAGAGCAAGTAGTACTTCTCTTTATAATCAATCTCCTTAGCTTGTTGCTTTGTAATAGAAAACTCTTTCTTTAAACCTTTGCTATTGACATGATGTTTCTTATAAAATTCTAAGGCTTTCAACAGATGTTCAATCATTAATTGACCAATTTCTGCATTACCTTCTGCTAGAGGACCTGACAGACCCATATGGGATCAGATGTGTGTTATGTATATGGGACAAAGCCTATACCTGATTATATCTTGAGCCAGTATGAGTAATGAAGTCAATTCTGCATAATATGTTATAAATTCAGTGGTTTCAATATGCAAGACAACTCTTTCTGCATATTGTGAACCAGTAACTACATTAAGAGGTTCTTTAAAATCCCTTATCACCATGAGAATAGCATATTGCTGCTGCTGTTGGTACAAAATTATAAGGGCTTTGTTCTTAACTCTCCCGATTTGTAACCTTCATTCCCTGATTTATTTGCATCAGTATAAAATATATGGGCACCAGTTTTTGGAACATCATATACAATTCAGAGAAGAATCCAAGAAGTTCTCTTTATAATGATAAGTCTATCACTTTAGGGATAATTGCGATTAATTTCTCCACAAAAATTAGCACAAGCTCTTTGTCATGGTTCATTGTCTTCCCATAACTTTTTAATCTCTTCAGTGTTAAAAGGCACTATAATCTCTGCTGGGTCTATACCTGTTAATTGATGAAGTTTCAGTTTACCTTTTATAATTAATTCAGAAACATTTTCCTGTTGTTGGAGGAGCTGCTAACTGTTTCTGAGAGCCACACACAACACCCTAGCAGCCAGAAACCAAAAAGTACTGCCTCCCATCACAAATTGGCATGCCAATGTGGTAAACTAAAATCTACTTAAAAACCTGAGAGAGCTTGAAAAAGAATTCTAGAGACAAAAATACAGAGTTTAACTAGCTTCTTGCTGGTTGCTGGCACCAGGCCACAGCTACTTTAAGAGAGTTCTTACTTATTCAGCAGTAGCTGCCACGAGGTTTCAAAATCGCAGCTTCCTGGCAGTGGCCAGTGACCTCTGACTCTTTTGGGAGACAGAGCATTTAAATGGGTTTTGAGAGGAGACTGCTGCAGCTTTCTTAATGGTGACATGGACTGGCTATGTGCCTGAGAATGGGGCAGTGTGCATGTCTCTCAGAGGCATGAGTGACTCTGCCATGTTGGACTGGGCAGGGCAGGCAGACAGTACTGTAGTACCCTAGTAATGACACAGCTTAAGTTTTAAGAAGTGCTTAGCATCTTGAAAGGTGTTATGGGTAGTAAAGAATTACAGATAGGCAATAAAGACAAATCTAGATGAGTTATAGTGTTAAATAAATGTACTTAGGCTTGGAAAAGATAAGAACAAGAGTATAGAGAGTTGGAAAAGAAGTAAATGATTTTTAAAAAGGGGATAAAGTCTTTAAAGAGACAGAGTAATAGAGTAAAAAAATAATAAGCCACATAAAGATGGAAAATTCACAGAGAGTCTGTATTATGTATATTATTGTGTTTTCTTTTAATTTTCTGACTGTGAAGAAGTTAAGTACAGAGAGACATCTTATTGTATGTGCTGCTAAGCTAAACCAGCATGTATATTATGAAGGTATCATGACTTCAGAATTTGGGTCTAAATTGTTGCTTTGGGAAAAAAAGGGTTCTTCTTTTGTCTCCACAGAGAATGAGAACATATGGATTCATTTCATACTAATATGTTTTGATAGAGAACCTGAAAGGTTACTGTGAACACCCTCAAAAATTTATTTTGCCCAACTGCTAACTGAGATCAATCTAGCACACAGGACACACCATAAAAGACCTGGTTAACAGTGCCCCCAAACAGCATGAAGCAGTATGGACAAAATTACACCCATATTCCCAATAATTGTTTATAATTGTTTGTTTACATTTAAAGAGGGTTATGATATAGAGATGGATACTTTGCATTGGTATTGATCTTGGTTTATTGATACAAGATTTAGGTCAATTTGTTATATGTATATTTCTACTCTTGATTAAGGTATTGTGATTGTGTAGTTCAGTTAAAATTTATAATTATGAAATATTTGTTAACAGATAATTATAATACTCAAGCTTGTAGTCATGTTAGTTAGATTTTCTAGATATATAGAGATTTATTTCAGATGGATAAGCATTCTTCAAACCTT
This sequence comes from Bramus lutescens, assembly GCA_001685075.1. Lineage (NCBI taxonomy): Eukaryota > Metazoa > Chordata > Mammalia > Rodentia > Cricetidae > Bramus > Bramus lutescens. The sequence goes on from LOEQ01001895.1 coordinate 171,798, forward strand.
TTAAAGACTACAGAATATGGCATTTAAAATGTTTTAAGAACTTAGGGCTTTTCATGACAATGAGATACATCTGCTCCTGGCAGCATAAGCTACTTCAAGGGGAAGATGGCATCAAAGAGGCTTCTTATGGAGTTGGTTAATCATTTTGGCAAGAAACTTCTCTTGCCTGGACTGCTTGATAAACTGGACATGCAGGAACCATGGAGAAATGACTGCTGAGCTTGCCTAAAGGTGAGATGGTCCTTTGGGGTTCTTGCTATGTGTAGAAGTTTGCCAGACGTTCTGCAGGTCACAGAAGAAAGTGATTTAATTAATACAATTTCTATGTGATTATTTTGGGTCTAAGCTAGCTGGACGGGCAGGAACTGGGCAGTGGGAACAAACAAGCTGCTCTCTCCTCCCTGCTATATTCTTCACATAAGTTTCTAATTTTTTACTTGGTTTATGTGGTAAAACAATCCATTCTAAGATAATACTGTCCCTCTGCTTTACATTGGCATATATACTACAAAAGGGCATGCCCAAGTGGGCAGGCAACTTAAAGTCTATTGGAAGGAGGAATTCCTACAGCAGTTGTTTTTGTTTGTTTGTTTGTTTGTTTAAATCATTTTTCTTTTACAATGAAATTTAATTAGCAAAGTTGCTGGAACCTCTATATAATATTTGATTTTTGAATGTGTGTCTGAAACTAAAGTGCAGACACTGAGATGGTGTAGTAATAAGGGGAGCGGGCCTGCTTTTCGTTCCGCCCAGCTCCCGCACAGCTAGCTTATACCCCGAAATAACNCACCCACCTAAGGGTTGGCCTATCAAAAGGGGCCAAGGCAGTTTCTTTATTAACCAATGAAAGTAACACATAGACAGATGTCCCTCCTGCATCAAGATGGAAAGACATATGAAAACCTGTTATATAGGACAACATGATGTAGCAGTTCATACTGTTTGAGTAGCAGATGTCAGTATTTCTATGCCACATTTTATATGTAACCTTACAAAATTGACTCTTTCTCTATTTTAAATTTTCCACTATATATTAATATCATTATTCTCTTTAGTTTGCTATGCTATGAGATAACACATTTAATTCCATTTAGATAGGGAGATTGATCATTCCTGTAGCAGGGATGAAGAAAGAGGATGTAAAGGGATTGTGAAAAAGTAATTTTCATCTTAATACCAAAGCACATCTTCAGAGAAGAAATATACACACAGGAGCAACTGAGGTCAAGAAATAAGGCTCATTTCTGACATGAAATTACGTATTATAAGTTTTGAAGACCCTGAAAGATAAGATAACATCTGTCCCGGGTGACTCAGTGAGAAAGTGAGATGCAAAATGCATCAGGACTTAGCAATAACTGATGACAGACTATCACAATAAGATTACAATTCTGTCATGCAATGATATAACTATTGGCTTAACCCTTGATGCAAACATATTATCTTGAATATTAAAGAAATAAAAATAATAGATTCTAGATTAAATTTAACTAAATTCATCATTTTGAAAAAGCTAGATTGTTAGAGGTTTGAAAATTAGACACTGTACTTTAAAAAAGTTTACCTTAGAATTCATTTTTTAAATCACATTTAAGGGTTTCTTGTAGTTATATCTACTATTTTCAGTACTAAAAGCAAACCATATGTTTATAAAAACATGGAATGTTGCAAACTATGAAATAAAATTCATAGATATCCCATAATTAATATCACTCTGATAATATTAAGTGGAAAAATTATGTAGCACAATATCCAAAACCATAAGAGAATAATTGAATTTACTTAGAATCATAACCAGAAAAAATGATATTGGATAATAGGCTTAAAATCTAAAGATCTGGTAATATACTACCAAATACAATAGACTTTCAGGAAAAATTGTGTAACAGTACTAAATTAATTATTTTTATTGTCAATAGAAATATTCTGCATTGAAAATATTTATTTATGGAGTTTACCTGTGACTTAAGAAGTAGCAAATGGAATGTGTACATGTATGTATGTGTGTGTGTGTATCTTTAGACTTTACAAAATTTCTAAAAACAAAGGTAAACTATTTTAAATTCTAAAGTGTAGAATTAGTTGTATGTAAAGTATTTAATAAATCATACATAATTGTAACATTAAATTTTATCTTCCAGCTCTTCACAGATATCAAGTAATCAGAACTCACACAGTGATGAGTTTTATCCTTTAATATCCTTAGTATCCAAATGAAGGTATTTATTTTTATCTGTGGCCCAAACTATTCCTCATCTAAAATTAAAACAGCACTGTATATAAAATGAAGTTAAGGATTGTGTTCAAACATAGAATTGTAGTAAGAAAGAATGGTGGGTTGCATTCCCACCGGGATCCCGGCTAGCTTACCCACAAAATAATCACAGAAACTGTATTCATTTAAACACTGCCTGGCACATTATATCTAGCCTCTTATTAGCTAACTCTCACATATTGATTCAACCCATTTCTAATAATCTGTATGTCACCATGAGCTCGTGGCTTACAGGGAACGATTCAGCATGTCTGACCTGGCAGCTTCATGGTGGGCAGCTCTCTGCCTCTGCCTCTGCCTCCTTTCTCCCAGCATTCTGTTCTGTCTACTCCGCCTATCTAAGCTGCTATCCTATCAAAAGGCAAAAGCAGTCTCTTTATTTGACCAATGAAAGCAAGACATAGAAAGAAGACCCTCCTACACCATAGAATTGCAAATCAAATTGGTCACTAATTTATAGCCATTTCTTTTTTTATGTTTCCTTCATTTACATTTGTAGGCATTCTGACTTACTGTATATACAAACATTATTTGTAGCATTATGTTGCAAGTATTTTCTTTTATTATTTATAGTTATGAAACCTTAAATCAGATCAATATGCAAAGAAAACCAGATTGTCATATTTAAAGTATTAAAAATCACTTTGAGCTCTGAAGGGAATACATATAATAATTCATATTACCATTTCCTGGTTTTTAGTTAGACATTTTGTTATTATATTTCCCAGAGTTATTATTATTAGTGTGCTTGGTGTATTAGAAGAGACCTTTTCCACGTATATTCAAGCACAAAGCTCATTGTGTCCATTGGACAGCTCAGGAAGAAGTTATATCCATTTTCTCTTTCTTAACACATTTTTACTGAGATTTATCAGGAATTATGACATGTATTAGATTCTTCCCAATTTCTTTTAGTTTAGTTTCCTATTTATTAGGTGTATAAAGATGCATGGCTGAGTTAGAGTAAATACACAAAAATGCATAAAATATAGTCTAAACATAAAGATATTTTATATATGTTTTAATAAATAAAGCTTGCCTGAATATCAGAAGGGCAAAGCTAAGGCACTAGAGGTCAAACAGTGGTGGCACACATCTTTAATCCTAGGATTTGGGAGACAGAGCCAGATGGATCTCTTTGAGTTGAAGTCTACCCTGGGCTACACAAGATCAGTGCAGAAACAAATCAAAGTGGTGGTGGCTCACACTTTTAATCTCAGCTTTAGAGGGAATATAAATTGGAGGAGAGAGAGGTTCTGGTTTTTTAGCCTGCTTATTCTGCTTAGTTTGCTTAGTCTGGACTAGTCTGCTGTCGCCCAGCCTTGGTAGAGTTAAGACTTCTCTAGCGGTTTGACTGCCTTGCTTTTCTGGGTTTTGGGTAGAACCACAATATCTAACTCTGGGTTTTAATTATCCATGCTATACTTGAATCATTACAAAATATTACAAAATCAGTGACTTATGTGGACATGCTCTTCACAGTGGAGAGAGCTGGAGCTGTGGGATTCCTAAGTTCAGGTCAATGTGCCAATGGGACTATAGTCCTTCTTTGGCTCTGTGGAAGTGTCTTTTCTTAGTTTTCTCAGGCTATAGAGATATTCTGCATTTCTTAACTCATGGCCTTGCCCATCTTCACTAGCTGCAATGCTATTAATACTAATTTTTTCACACAACTCTATTTCCTCTTTATTTTATGTGTGTGTGTGTGTAAGCCATAGGTTAATATCAAGTATTATCAACAGCCACTCTCAGTCTTATTTTGTGAGACATATTTCACAATTTTTGAAGTTTGCTAACTTCATAATTTGGCAATTTGGCTGAAATAGCATGCCAAGTAAGCTCCATAATTATCCTGCTTCTACCTTCCCAGTGCTGGAATTATGCACACATGCCATCATCTCTGTTTTTAAATTGGTGCTGGAAATTTAAACTCAAGTCCTCATGTCTCTATGGCAGGTAATTTTTCAACTGAGTCATCTCTCAACTCCACCAAACCTTCTTTATGGTGCTCATCTTCCTGGCCACTTTAACTCACTTATAGTAAGAACCCTTTATCCTGTCTTAATAAACCAGGATAGCTTTTGAAATATAGCAATCATTCATTTTATCATTTTTGAAGTTATCTTTGCTAATTAAGATAACATATGCCTAAGTTCCTGGAATTCACAGATGTTTTTGTGAGCTCATGTCTTGCCTCCATAATTTGTAAATTGTGAGCTTAAACACTCTTCTTATTTATTTATGACCCCTCAGCATATGAAGGAATATATTTCATAGAAGTTCCTTTTCTCTTTTATGAAAATTAGTGGGAGACAAATACTTTATAATACCTTGAGAAAGCATACTTTTAACAAAAGTGTATAAAAGTAAGGCTAATAAAAGAAGGCTTCCTATTCTTTCTTTATCACAAAGTAAGATTCTATCCAATAAAATATACTACAAAAATTTAAAAAAAATTAATTTTTTATTATGATATTATGATATTTTTCTTCAACACACATAATGAATGAGGTGATATTTTTGGGTTTTTCTCAGATGTATATAAATAATCTCTAGAAATAAGAGATGACTATGCCCTGTCTAGTAGATGCCAGAGAGAAACAGAGTACCAACAAGTGACATGCAGATGATAAAGTACATTTGGGCAAGACCACATTACTCAGATATTCTTGATGGAAGTAAATTATACATAATATTTGGAAAATGATGACATATGCAGGAGGTAAAATAACTTTACAGTTAAATATTATGACACACACAAATGATCATCAATACCCATGCACAAGCTTGGTTAGAAATAGTCAATGTACAAGGAGACACTTTCATGGCGAGAAGACATTATGTCTGTCTACTCTATGGAATAGAGAGTAAATATGGCCACATAGTAGGAAGACAGATCCCCTTACCTGTGTCACCAGAGTACATGACTCCACCTACACATATCTCCAAAGATGGTTCCTTAAGAGCTTTAGTCTTTGAGCTTTATTATAAATCAACAGAGTGCAGGAAATTAGCTTAGAATAAGGGATTTACCCTGTTGTTGTGATGAGCGAATTGGAAAGACCCATATGCTAGACATGATGATATTTGCCAATGATGTGTTCTCTGTCAAGGAAATTGCAACTATCAGCATTGCACAGTAACTCTCAAATAAAAGACACTCCACAGGATAAAACAAAATATTCAAAAACATATTTGCAGGAAGATGATATTTCTAAAAAGAGCAGCATTTATTATAAATGCATAAAAAAGCCTCACTTCATGGTGTGGAGGGTGCCATTTAACTCATGAAAATGTGTTTGAGCAAGCGGCATTTTAATGTTCGGTTCAGTTCCCCCATACACTCAGCACATAGAACCCAAACTTGTTCACAACAGACTTCTATTAACTTGTGAAGAGGGTTCCCAGAATGGAGAGCAGAGCCCTGGAAGAATCTGGAAATCCATACGAATTATATGTGTTGAGTCAACACCACAGACAGCTTACCTGATCTCACCCAGCACCCTCAGTGCTGGAGTTCTGACATGGTAGAACTATATCCAGGGATTGGTCAGCCGTGTCCAGTCTGTAGGTGGTGCACTGTGTGACATCCTGTCACTTTGCTTCAAACACCTAGAAGCCTTTTGATCATCTGTGACATTCTGTTTTAAGTCATTAATTATGCATACTTCTATTGCTTTGCTTCTCTTTGACAATTTTATTTACACAGCAGGACTATATCCAAGTTCCCAGGAAGTCTGAATTTAGAATACCTATAAAGAAGTATTCATATTTTTAAAGCAAAGCAGCTCTACAATAAAAAGAGAAACAATAGAAAAATCCTTTCTAAATGAACCTATTCAGTTGTTTAATATATCTCCTTCTCCAAGACCTTGTAGTCCCACCTTTGACATCATCCACTGTTTTAGCTTGAGCATTGTCTAGTGGATGTTTGTTTCTATAGTAGCTGTAGAACCCTGCCTTGTTCCTGTTTGTTCAGTCTCATGTTCTCGACTGGTTTTATCCCTTCTGAGATTCATTTATGTAAATATCCTCTCTCTCTCTCTCTCTCTCTCTCTCTCTCTCTCTCCGTTCCTCTCTTGAAGAAGAAGAAGAAGAAGAAGAAGAAGAAGAAGACTCTCTCTCTCTCTCTCTCATCTCTTCTGTAGTCTATATCTCCCACAGTTCTTCTTTCAACAGTGTAATTTATTGTCTTGTAAGCACTGAAGAGAAAGAATACATTTATTTTTCCCTTTCAATTTTTCCTGGAAATTTTACTTATTTCACAATAACTGCATCTTTATTTTGCATTTATTTTGAAATTACTCATTTATCTTATCATTCTAAAATTCCCATCATTTCACTTGCAGTTACTATCATGTCAATATGGATATATATATGCAAACATATTTATTATAAAATGAATAAATATAAGCATGAATATGTGTTTGTTTTATTTTACATGTATGTGTACCCTGTGCATGCAGGTGCCAGTGTAAGCCAGAAGAGGGTATCAGATTTCCAGATCTGTAACTAGAATTACAAACGGTTGCAAGCTACCATTTTTTTTGCTGGAAGTTGAACCTGGGTCCTGAGTAAGAGCAGTCAGTGTTTTTAACCACTGAACCATCTCTCCAGTCCCCTAGTTTATATTTTTAACCTATAAATCAAAGAACATAATAAACTATATTAATATTTAGGAGAGGAATATGTTCTTATTTTCATAAGGTTGTTGATATTAATAGTTCGTTTCCATAAAACTTTGCACTTCATTCCATATCACAGGGCAATATTACAGACCATATTCCTTTGCCATGATTTCATATTATTTCCTTTGTGAGTATAAGGCAAACACTTTGATATTAACATTCTTTAGATCCTTTTAGTGAAGAGAAGTTGTCCTTATACTCCATCACATATTTAAGGTGACAAGGTCAGAGCACTATTCCAGAAAACTCACAGATTTCACTTAATCATTATTGGGATCCCGTGTTATTGTCTTAGATTCTCAATTTTGATTAATTGGATTTTATTTAGTTTATAAGAACTGAGTCAAAAGTAAGTCTTTCTTCAAAGATGCAATAAATATTTGAATCCGAAAAGCCAAAAATTTTCATTTTTCTCTATTTCCAGGTTTGAAAATGCACCTTTTTCTTTTTCAGTAAGGATAATAATGGCCCTATAGCTGCAAGCATGGTTTCTCCCTGTAAGTGAACTTTCCATAATATTAGTACTCTAGCACTGCCTGAGTCCATGAGCAATTAGAGACAACAGGGGTGGCAGAGCAAGCTGCTGAAATCTCAGGTGGGGTGAAGTGATCCACTCCTCGCTGTTTGTATGAGGAAATGACAGTTGTCAGCAGGTCTGACCTTAGGGTATCTTGTAAGTAGTCACACTTGCTATGATGATGGTGACAAAAGTGGACAGTGTTTTACAACAGACACTTAGAATGTGAAAAAGTAAAGAAAAGCATTCCATGCAAATAAAATCCACTAGAAATCAGGAATAAACATACTTATTTCAGATAAACTAAACAAACCATAAGTTGTCAATAGCACAAAAGTAGTGGACTATGTAATGACAAAATGGAAAATTCCATAAGCCAAATACAATGACTCCAAATAATTCAAAACTTGGATTTAAGCAACAAAAATGAAGACTGGGTGTATCAACCCTAAACAGGGCTGTAGCAACCACTCTGTGACTAAGAACATTATACTCTTGCAGTGGATCAAGGTTCAGTTCCCAGAATGCACATGGCAGTTCACAACTGTAACTCCAGTTACAAGGTATCCTGCATCCTCTTCAGGCTTTCAATAGATAATTCTCAAGGTGGTGCAAATACATACATGCAAGAAAACCCCCAAATACATAAAATAAAAATACTAACAGGAAATAACAAAAGCAGTACTAGCACGATTGTGTGTAACAACCAAGAGTTAATCTAGACCCTTATATCTTACATGTAAAAAAAAAAACAAAAAACAAAAAACAAAAAACAAAACTCAGCGGGCAGAGTCTTGGCACTGAGGTCAGAGTGCTTGTTGTACAAACATGGGGACTGAATTTGTATCCCCACATAAGAAGTGGGGCGCATTCCTGCATAATCCTGTATCTCATCACTGGACTTGACAGAGAAGGGAGAATTATCAGAGATTGTTGGCTGCCAGCAAACCCAAAAGTGATAGAGTAAGACACAAGAAACCCTTCTCAGGTCTTCATATGAATTGAGCATACTTTATGCTCAAATTATGTATAAATACACACAGATACATATATTACATACCAATAAATTCTCTCTCTCCCAACTCAAAATTGATTGAAGATTTAAATGTTAATACTAGAGCTATTAAATTTTTAGACTAAAAAGGAAATTCCCAGTATCTTTCTATTGAATCCTATTAAGAGTGATAATTCTAAAATATGACCTCGAGAGTACATATATATGTGTGTGTGTGTGTGTATTATATATGTATACTCTCCAATGCTGAATTTATTGTATTTACAAATTTTGATTCATAAGTTTAAAAACATATTTGTAAAAATAAAAACAATCTTTAATCAAACGCAACTTGATAAAAAGTATTTTATATGTACTTTACTGCATGAACCTTTTAGAAGATATATAATAATGCCAAATTCTAATTTAGTCAGAGAAAGAGAAAGAGAGAGAAATAGATAGGGGAGAGGAGAGAGGAGAGAGGGATAGGGAGAATAAAACAAAACAAAATATCTTTCCTAGGGCATGAATCCAGGAGACAAGATTTTTAGATGTGACAATTTTGAAACTATTTAGTCAACTCCCTGAAACCGTAGCAATGTCACCATTTTTTTAAAGATGAATTATCCTGTAAATTAATTGTAACACCAATGAATTATAAAGCTGTTTCCTCTCTAAGTAGTCAGAATGTGGCTATGCAATTTCTGTCCAAGCAAATGGCTCCTAATAAATTCTGCTGAGTAACTGAAGTTGGCGTAAGTGAAACTAATTACTATTTTGACACCTAAGAAACCAATGGAGGGAAACTTACGGTAAAGTAGCTATTTCATCCTTACTCCACTGATCTGGGGCCAGATAGAGTTTTGTTGCTTGATAGTCTGTGTATCATACGACAGCTAGCGATCAGTGTCTGCCAACAACTGTACTGCATGTCAGGACTGATGGCAATCAAAAACACGCCTTAATTTTGACAAACGCCCTTCAGCAACTATTCAGCACTGTTTGTTGGGTAAAACTAACTTGTTAAACTTACAGTACAGAGACTCCTTCAATATTACGTCAAAACTCACTATCTATATTATATTTGAGGGAAGACCTGTTCATTAGTTGCATGTTTCTTTATTCTTCTCTTATACAATTCATCTTGATTAAAACCTCCTCTCCTTCCCATCCTCCTAGCTCTCTCACCTCCCCTCTCCTCCAGGTCTACTGCTCCTCTGTTGGAGGAGGCTGCTAGTTCATTTCCCCACAGCCCAGCAGCTCAGACCTGAAATAATCACACAGAAGCTACATTATTTAAATCACTGCTTGGCCCATTAGCTCTAGCTTCTTATTGGCTAACTCGTACATTTTAATTGAACCCATCTCCATTAATCTGTGTATTTCCACGTGACTATGTCTTCCTGGCACGTTCCTGGTACATCTGTTTCCAGTGGTGGCTACATGGTGTCTTCCCGACTACACCTTCTTTCTCCCAGCATTCAGATTAGGATGCTCCACCTGCCTCTAATTTGCACTGTGCAGACCCAAGACAGTCCATTATTAACCAATGATATTCAAAGCATACAGAGGGGAATAACACATGACCTCCCTTTTCTGTTTAAATGAAAAGGAAGGTTTTAACTTTAACATAATAAAACTACATATAACTAAATTGTTATCAAGCAATAATTACAGTTACAATACTAATATCTACTTTATCTTTTATCATAACTAGGGAAAGCTATAACTATCCATTCTTCAACTCCATCAAAGACTCCAGAAGGATATAATATTACCTAAGTGAACAGGAACTGCATTGTAAGCCACTTCCAAAACTCTAAAGTTGAAAGAGACTGCTTGTTCAGTCACCAAGAGTTCTTCTGTAAAGTTGGAGCATCCATATTCAGCCTACAGGCCATAGTATCCAACAGACTTTTCCATGAAACAGGAAATTTCTAAGACAGTTTTGCTTATATTGGCAGTTTATTAGTCACTTTCTTCGGTGTCCTGCAGAATGTCTGGCACACTCTTTCATGAAGGAGTCCGAAGGATCATTTCACCTTTAGACAAATTCAGCAGTCATTTCTCTGTGGGTCCTGCATGTCCAGTTCATACAGCATAGCATCAAGAAGTCCAGGCAAGTGCAATGGTTTGCCTAAATGGCTAAAAAACTCTAAGAGGAGCCTCTTTGATGCCTATCATACTCTTGAAATAGTTTGGTGCTGTCAGAAGGAGATGTGTCATGAAAAGTAGTAAGTTATTAAACATTTAAATGTCATATTCTTTAGTCTTTGAAAGGTTTGAAGAATGCCTATTCATCTGAAATATATCTCTGTATATCTAGAAAATTTAACTAATATGACTACAAACTTGATTATGGATGATTATCTAGTAACTTATATTTCTTAATTATACATTTTTAAATGAGCTGGGCAAACACAGTACCTTAATCAAGATCAGAAATACATATACATAGTATAACAAATTTTACCATAAATTTGTATCAATAAACCAAGATTAATACCAAGGCAAATATCTATAGCACATCCCCTTTAAATGTAAACAAACAATAGATAATATTTGGGAATATGGGCATAGTTCTCTCCAAACTGATTTCTGCTTTTTGTTGGGCAAAGTAATTTTGCAGACCCATGTAGACCCTGTGATTGTTGCTTTAGTCTTTGTGAACTCCTGTAAGCCCTGCCCAATTGATTCTGTGGTCCTGGTGTCCTATATCCCTCTAGCTCTCAAAATCCTCCCTCCCTCTCTCCTATATGATCCCTAAGCTCTGTCTAATGTTTGAGTATGAGTCTCTGCATCTGTTCTCCGATGGGAAGGCTGCTGGAGGTAGTTTTTCTGATGACAATTGGACTACACACCAACCTATGAGTATAGCAGAATATTCTTAGGAATCATTTCACTCAGTATTTTTCTCCAATCATGTTGGGTTCTCTCCTTACTCTTTCCTGTTTCTAGTTCCTGGTCAACCAGGCAGAGTTTGGCATGGGCTCCCTCTCCTGGCTTAGGCCTCAGGTTAGAACAGTCATTTGTTGGCAACTCTCACAAGCTCTATTGCTCCCCATATCTTGCAGGCAGTACAGGTGGTGGATATAAGATTTTGTGCCTGGATTGGTGTCTAGTCTCACCACTGAAAGCCTAGCTAGCTTAAGGAGCATGCCCGGTACAGGCCCCATATCCATATCCTCCATTACTAGGAGTCCTCATTAAGTTTATCCTCATAGATAGAAGAAAATTTCCACTGCGCTAGGTCTCCACATGGCCCCTAAATGTCTACCTATTACTGTTCTTTCTTCCTACTCTCTCCTCTGACTCTTCTGGACCTGATCCCCTCTGTTTCCATCCCCATCTGCCCCAAGAAAGTACTTGCCAGTTGCCTTACCACTGAGCTGTATTCCCAACTCTAGTTCATGGGTTGTATTTTTATGACTTGAAAAAGACATCCATGTACTTATTATAAATGAAAAAGAAATGAATCAAGATGAATTGACTTATAGCAAGTCATAAGTCATGGTATAACCTATACTAAATAACAAGACTTTTGTTATCTCTAGTCCTTACTTTAATATAAATGTTTTGAATTCTGAAATACAATGTTTTCTAGTATTTACAAGAAATTTCTAACTTTAAAGGCATCTGCATTACTTTTACCAAATGCATAAAACTGTCTTTAGGCTGATACCATCCCATTAACAAAATGTCCTTCTTAAATAGCACAGTGTCTTGCATATTCTCAATAAAGTTTCATTTAGGGCAACTATAAAGAAGATATATATTATATGGAACAAAATTTCACAGACTACAAAATGACTCAAGAACAAATTTTATCTGTCATATACATTAAATTTGGTACCTGAGATTGTAAATGATGCTGAGAATTATGGATTACAGATCTAACATGATGTCATCTATACTAGGAGAGCAAAAATTAAATGGTATTTGCATAGCATTTACTTTAGAGTTACTATGTACGTTTTCAAATTTAAATGTTTTTCTCTTAACAAGTTAAACTAAAGATATGAAAAATTATAAATTGTTTTTGAACTGCCAGTTTTTGAAACTAAACTGACTTTTTTATCCACTGCTCATATATTAGTGAAATCTCCATATTCTTCATTCTGCAATGAGTCAAATTAACTTCATCATAATTTTACACATTTAGAACAAAAATATAAGGAGGGGAAGTCAAAGAAGATAACCTTTGTTCATATTACACATACATAAAAACAAGATCCCACAGACTAAGTGTCTTTCAAATATAACAAAAGCTAATATGAGTTTTCCATGGAACTTCAAATATACATAGTGAATAGAATGGGGGAAATCTATGGGTCTTCATCTCATAGATGGAAGCTGATTTAATAATAAAACACATTCTTTTTTATATTTTTATTTTTCCATTCAGAAATTTCCACTTCCTCACCTTCTCCCATTCCTCTCCCACTCCCCCATTCACCCTTCTCCCTCCCCCTCCAGTCTTAAGAGAGAGCAGGGAACCGTGCCCTGTGGAAAGTCCAAGGCCCTTCTCCTTCCATCCAGGCCTAGGAAGGTGTGCATCCAAATAGACTAGGGTCCCAAAAAGCCAGTACATGCAGTAGAAACAAGGCCCAGTGCCATTATCAGTGGCTTTTCAGTCAGCCCCCATTGTAAGCCACATTCAGAGAGTACGGTTGAATCACGTGCTCGCTCAGTCCCAGTCCAGCTGGATATGGTGGGCTCCCACTAAATTGGGCATACTGTCTCAGTGGGTGGACCAATCCCTCGATGTCCTGACTTCCTTGCTCATCTTTTCCTTCCTTCTGCTCTTCAACTCGACCTTGGGAGCTCAGTCCAGGGCTCCAATGTGGGTCTCTATCTCTATCTTCATCCATCGCCAGATGAAGGTTCTATGGTGATATTTGAGGTGATCATCAATGTGATAATGGGGCAAGGACAGTTCAGGCACCCTCTCCTCTGCTGTCCAAGGACCTAGCAAGAGACATCCCCATGGACACCTGGGATCCCCTCTACAGCCGAATCTCTTGCCAACTCTAAAATGGTTCCCTTAATGAAGATATCTTCTTCCCTGCTCCTATATTCACCTTTCCTCCATCTCAATCTTCCCACTCCCCTAACCTCTCCTCAACCCTACCCTTCTCCTTTCTCTCTCCTCCTCTCCCCTTCCCCCCACCTCACCCTCATACTCCCAACTTTTGCACAGTTCTTGTCTGCTTCCAATTTCCAGGAGGTTCTATATAAAAATCTAAATAACCCTATTAGAAAATGGGACATTGAACTGAACAGAGAAATCTCAACAGAAGAAATTCGAATGGCCAAAAGACACTTAAGGTTATGTTCGACCTCCTTAGCTATCAGGGAAATGCAAATAAAAACAACTTTGAGATACCATCTTACACCTGTCAGAAAGGCTAAAATCAAAAACATCAATGATAGCCTATGCTGGAGAGGATGTGAAGTAAGGGGAAGACTCATCCATTCATGGTGGGAATAAAACACATTCTTCCAGAAAGTGTCAATGTGTGTTCTAAAGCAGTGATGAGCTAGCTAACATGTAACAAGGAACTGATACAATAACTTGGATCCTTACTAATCTGGAAATGATTGGGAAAGTAGTTACACCAAGGAGAGAGCCACAGAACCTAAACATAAAACCAATATGAATGCCGAAATGACATTTCCCTTTTTGCTTGTTCATTTCTGTTTTGAGTTTCCTCTAAGCATAATCTCCTCACTAGTACCATGTCCTAGAAATTCTATTTGCTATTGTATGCATGAGTCTTGCAAAGAAAAAGCAACAAAGGTGTTATACCTTGGTCAAACAGTGGTGGTATTGTCTTGAGTCACCTCAAAGCAGAAAAGAAGGTAGAAGATTTTCTGTTCAGTTTTTTGTTTCTGTTTTAGTTTTTTGGTGTTGTGGGTTTTTTTTCATTTTTATTTTTTCTTAAACAAGATATTTGTGAAAACTAAATCTCCATTTCACAGTTGCCTTGGGAGCTGAGAGTAATTTTTTCAAAAGAGCTTCACATATAAGAATTTCAAAAAAGTGTCAAAACCACAATTTGAACTTCAAAGTGAAGTTAAACATTATAAGGAACTTCCCAAAGTTATTTCCAGGGATTATTGAATATTTGAGGAAAGGAGTGATTGTTTGTATTTTTCAGACATGATGTTCCCAATAATGTTCCAACTCTGGACAAAGGAGAGTAGCAAATTCATTTTGTCTGTTATTGTTTCAATTTTTGAGGGAATATATTAAGTCTATCTTGCCAGTAAGAAGAAATTGTCATTATTTTAGGATTACACAATTGTGTAATAAATAAACTTAAGTATTTCTTTTGTTTTTTTGAATATAAAGAAACAATTCCTGGGAAACTGATAGCAACAGAAGCAAAGAGTAAGACAGAAAACTCTCTTGCTTGTAAAATAGATTGCTACAAATTTAAAAATAATAAGGATGCCAACAGTCCAGGTGTAAGTGGCAGTACTTTAAAGCCTGAGTAGAGTGGCATGACTATATTTCTAATGGTAGAAATTATAATTAGACATGGTATACAAAAGCATTTATAGACTACTTACCTGGAGAAATAAATTCACAGCCTAACATAGGCAAAGGAATGTGGTCATCATGGCATCTCTTAACATGGTTTTATAGCTTCCAACAAAATTGTAACTTCACATGTAGCTTCTACTGTTACTCCAGCAGCTAATTAAACCAAATGATGTTATTTTTTCAAATATAAATTTATTTAAAGGAAGCACCTATCTGAGATATCAACGGACACAAGATTTTTATAATATGGGGTTTTCTAGACTGTAAATTGTAAAAGCAAATGGAAGTATTCATGTTATTTAGAATTCAATTTGGTTCACAAAAAAGCCTTTATTTCAAGCATCGCTTTTATAATTGCAACATTAGTAAACTGACATGTCTAATTACATCTCCAATTATGTGTCTAAATTTTTATTTAGGTTTTTAATGGTTACTTTAATGGCTAATTTTAATTATCATCCCTCAGACTACCCCTAAAGAAATCATTATGGAAAAGTGCTAATATGGTTTTCAAATAAATAGCCTCAAAATATGTAACCTGTTCTCTTTTAAAGATTGTAGGAAAAAAATCCTTAAATTTAAATTGATCTTCCTAGCCAGTTGTGGTGGTGCACACCTTTGATCCCAACATTTGGGAGACAGAAGTAGGAGGATCTCTGTGAGTTCCATGACAGCCTGGCCTATAGAGTGAGGTCCAGAACAGCCATGGCTCTCACCTAGAGACATCCTGTCTCAAAATAAACCGATAGATAGATAGATAGATAGATAGATAGATAGATAGATAGATAGATAGATAGATAGA
>LOEQ01001895.1:188370-200432 GCA_001685075.1 Bramus lutescens
AGATAGATAGATAGATAGATAGATAGATAGATAGATAGATAGATAGATAACACACATATAATGATTCTCTTAACAATCACAATCGCAGTTCACTTCATTCTCTTTAATATATTCTCTATGATCTATTAGTGTGTTGTCAAGCATTTACACAATGTTTCATGATCAGAAACTGAAATGTTCCATATATTAAACACTAAGTTTCTATGACTTCACTATCCCATCCTTGGGCAATCTCTACTCTACTTTTGTGTCTATGATTTTAACTATTCTAGATACTTGTGCAAATCAGATTAGATCGGTCCCTCTGTGTTAGCTTTATTTCATCTAACAAGTTTTTTGAAGTTAATCTGTGTTAATAGCATAATGAAATTTGTAGGTTAGATGCCCTACAAATGTGATTGGGAGATGTGATACCTTCTGCTAGTCAACTTTCTATTGCTGTGTCAAGATACCACAAAAATAGTAAGAAAGATTTACTCTCACTATTGATTTCAGACATTTTATACTGTCATTGTAAAGCTCTTCTATGTTCAGGCCTATTTAATGCAAAGTGTCACAGGAAAAATATTGTTGTAGAGCAAGGAAACAGAGAGGAAGAAAAGAAAGCAGAGGCCAGAGTTCAACAAACCCTTAATGGACATTACTAGAATGAATTCACTTGCTTCCACGGTAGTCTCCTTCCTTAAATTCTACAGCTGCTCAATAACAGCATGGGAAGCAGTCTTCAGGACTTTGCTTTGGGACATAACAAGATTCAAATATTAAAAGACCTAGTCAATAGGGCTGATGAAATAAGGGTAATGTCCCCAGAACAAATTGTTATATCCTAATTTCTTTTTTTGTCCTGTGAAATAATACTTTTTGTATACTGTGAATATGCATTACTCTCATTGGTTTAATAAAGAGCTGACTGGCCAATAGCTAAGCAGTAATAGATTAGGGGGGAGAGCCTAACAGAGAGGGTGCTGAGAAAAAGAAGGGTGGAGTTACTGAGAGTCACCAGCCAGATGCAGAGGAAGCAGGACACGTAAAAAATGAGGTAACAAGCCATGAATCATGTGGCAGCACATAGATAAATAAATATGGTTTAAGATGTAAGAGCCAGTTAGTAATAAGCCTAAGGTATCAGCCAAAAATTTATAATTAATAATAAATCTCTGTGATTACTTGGAAGCCAGTTGGTTGGACAGAGCTGACTGGTGGGACAAGAAAGTCTGCCTATACATTTTAATGTTTTTTCTTTCATTTCTAATAATGATATAATTTTTGTTTTTATGCTCAGACTTCCATGCTCAATCTGTCTAATTTCCTAGTCAATGGTTCTAACACAAAATGGACTGGAACCTCTAAAACATATGACAAATTTTTATCAGTTACTTTTACCATTTCTTTCTTTGTACATGTATGACTATGTGGTGTATGAGTATGTGTACTCATCTGTGTGCAAGTATCTGTACCCATACATCTGAGTTCAGAGTCCAGAGAATAAAGGTAGGGTCGTCTTCTCTTACTTTGCATCTTATTGTCTCTGAATCATTGAATTTGGAGGTCACCATTTTTCAGCTGTGCAAACCAGGTACCATATAAGCTTCAGGGATCCGTTGCTCTTTGCCTTTTTGTCCCAGCACTGGAATTACAGGTGCATAAGGTCATACACAGCTTATCACATGGATACAGTGGATCTGAGCTGCAGATTTCATGCTATGCAACAATTGCAGTTCCTTTCTGAATCATCTCCCAGTCCTGATATTTCATTAAGGCAGCACCCCTTAAACAAATGAATTTTACTTATCGTTTTGGCAATGTTTATTCCATTAGTCACTGTTGTACCACTTTTTAAACAGAATGGACTGATGGATAAAATTTGTGTTTCTATGATCATCAGAACAATATAAATATATGACACTGTGACCTGGAATAAGAGGACACTTCTATAGATAAAAATTATACATTATTGATAACTGGATATATTTTCAAATACTGAAGAGCCTGAATTTTCCACTTTCCTAATCTAAATTAAGTGAGGGACATAAAAGTCAATTCCTTTGCCAAATCAGTCAAGTGGGTAGAATCATAACCTTGTTTCCTAAGGATTATTAATATTTAATCAAATATTGTCAGCCAAATAATTAGTCAAAAATGGAGCCAAGGGTCTTAGTAGAGAATCTGACTTTTTTGACATCATTGTCCCTTGATTGCCTGAGAAATCACTCAACAAGACAGGAAGCATCATGTTGTTTCATAAGCAACTCTTCTTCAAGATGGATGCAAGTGCTGTGGCCCTGTGGGAGTCAAATTGTGTTGAAATAGCACTCAAAGCAAAGACTTTGTAAGCATGGAGAGCAACAGATGTCAGTATGTTCATCTAACAGAGAATTATAACAAAGGATATACAAGGCATAACAGGATACACACATATAATTTATCAATACACACATATATAAGTATGTGCCTGTTTTACCTCTTACAGTTATTTGTGTTCCATCATGTTTATATCTTTACTATTTTTTTTTATTTTTATAACAATGTGATGTTATTCCTTCTTTGTCTTTTCATACAATGAATGTTCATTTCTGAACATATAAACTGTGTTATACAGCTAATTCTTCTCTTCTTCTTTTCCAGGATTCACTTGTAACATATGATGGAATGCTTAGGCTTCAGTGTCTGAAAGCAAAGTGTTCTCAATAGAATCTAAAAATAGCAGAAATTGTGAATTGGATGACTTTTAAAATATCACTAAAATCTATAAAAGCATACCATGACTGTTCAGTTCAATAGGATTTGGGAATTCGATTGATTGCCAATTATTTGAATTATTAGTCTCTCTCTCTCTCTCTTTCTCTCTCTCTCTCTCTCCCCTATGTCCACATAAATTCTTTATATACCATAAATCTATTTTATGGGAACATCATCCACATTGCCATACCCAGTTTAATTGGTCCCTGTCTATTGATGAACATCATTCCATGATATAAATTTACCTGAATGTCTTGTTGGTCCTCCTGTTGATAGGTTGTTGGGTGTTTGCAATTTGGGATGTTATAAATAATATAATTCCAACACTAATATTCTTATAGAAGACATTTAACTTAATAAAATAACAATAAAACCTGAGATTTTTCTTACATATTTTAAAGAAATTGACTTCATAAATGAGAACAAAAAAATATGAACTATTCTATGTGATTGATTTACTTTCTATTTCAGTGAATACTATATTAGTGTTATATGTTATAGCTCTCCACAAAGTTCCAAGATTGCATAGTCTCAGCCCATTTTTTAGTCAATCAAATTAAACATATAATACAGGCCCAAGAAGTAACTTAATGTACTTTTATCATGGCTAATGATATCAAGCAATTCTATTATTGTTAGTTATCTTATGTGTGTATGTGTGTGTGTGTGTGTGTGTGTGTGTGTGTGTACATGTATACCATGGCACATGTATGATGGTCAAAGGACAATCTTGGGTAGCAGCCCTCATATCCTACCTTCTTTGAGTAAAGGTACATTTGTTGTTTGTCCATGTCCCTTTTTCATTTTCATTAAAAAAAACCACTGAGTTCTGTTTACACAGGTTTGCTACTCTTAGATATGGGACATGCTCTGGAATGTGATTATATATCAGAGATCACATTCTTAAGACTGATATCACCTTTTTCTGCAACTATCAAAAGTCAGTAGCTCCTCAGCTCACAGAAGAACAATCTCCATCCCCTCCTCACCTGCTTCCCCCTGCCCTATGCTATGCTGGGATTTCTCGAGCTTGGTCAGTTTCTTGTGGATTCTGTCACAGTTATCATAATTTCATAATTATAACAGTCAGCTGCACCAGAAAAACAGCTTTCTTGAAGTCATCTGCCATCTCTAACTCTTAATCTTCCCAAAATCATTTCCAAGCCTTAAGGGAAGGGATATGGCGTAAATCCCTGACTCAGGGCTGAGCATTTTAAAGTTTCTTATTCTGTGCATGGTGGGCAGATATGGGTCTCTTTGTTAAGAGCCATATGCTGCAAGAAGAAGCTTCACTCATGATGGTTGAGAGCTGTATTGATTAATGTGTATAATGTTAAGGCATTAGAAGTCTGTTTAATGCTGTGTTCATTTAGAAGAATAGTAGCTGTAGGCCTCTAGCTGAGGATTTGGGCGAGTGCAGATGGAACAGGGTAAAGATGGTAGATTTTCTAGCTTGCCTGGAACATTGGGTTCAGCAGTCTAGCTGCATCTGGAGAATATGAACCCAAATTTTTGAAGTTGATGTTCAGTGAAATTAAACACTAAAACTAATTTAGTATTGAGAGGTAGAAAAGTTGCTTGTTTTCTCAAATTTTAATATTTTGAACATATTTTTGGTGTAAATGCATTATTAAGTAAAACCATTTTTGGTATCCTACATCTGATAGAATGAAAATCTAAATTAAAATTACTTGTAACTCAATTCTAAACTGAAATATGCAAATGATATTTCTTTCAAACACTAGTGAATGTGTCTATTAATTCTTCTGTCACATCATTCTTTATGAAGAACATAAACAGAAAAGATGTATTTAAAATGTATTAAAATATTTAACATTTGAGACAGAAGTAGTTTGTATTTATAAAGAACATTGTTTTGTCTTACTTAATACAGCTCACCATACAATCTCATGGCAGCACTTTTTCTCACTCGGAATTAATTCTGAGTGTAAGGGATCTCTTAGTCTGGAATCATAGAAATTCTATCAAACAATTGCAGCATAGTGTAACCAAAGCCACGATAAATTATGCATAGAGAACTCACTGTCATGATGAATGCTATTTGCCTCAAGAATAGGCTGAACACGTTTATATTTGATTCAAATACGGAGCATGGCACATGACTAGTAAAAGAGAGGTGATATCGTGGGCTTACAGGGAAAGAGTCAATCTAAATAACCTCTAAAGCGTTCTCAAGGTTTTTCTTCTGTCCTTTTATTTTATTTACTCAAGTTGAAATTTTGCAGACTCATAACAGTCGCTAAATACTGTTTCCATCCCAAGTAGACTCATTTGTCTTTGTGTTCCTAGCTTTCTAATCTGGAACCAGAGCTGAAAAGGCTCAAGCAAGAAACATTTTAGCATTTTTAGATTTTGTTAGTTATAATACCATAGATGTCTCCTGAAAAGACACCACACATTAATAATTTGACAAAGTGGTGGTAAATAAGACTAAATCTTCAGATTCTTATAAATAGAGGTTTTCAGTTTGTTCTTGTCTTTTTAAAATCTAATTTCTGTTTTTGTTTACTTCTTTTTTTATATATTTGCTTCTTATTACTTCTATAAGTAATATCCTGTGGGGATACCTGTTGCAGACTCAAGAGAAATTGAAATGCTCTTTAATCTCCTCTATTGCTAAATGCTGAAAATCTGTCTATGTTCTCATGTACAGCTGAGCCTATATTTCATTTGAATAATAAAGCACAACTTAAGGCATGGCATATAATATGTAGATTGGGATCTTAAGAAATCTATGTTCTTTCTGTACATTTCAAGAGATTCAGTATTTTTGGACTACTACCCTCCAGAAAACCTTAGGAACTGATGGAAAGGTCTTAAAAAAGGAGGGAATCAAAGCTCCCCAGTCCCATCTTAGCCCCCATCTCAGCTGGCAACATCTGTTAGCCTTGTCAGTCATCCACTTTGAGTGCTAGCACCAGTGAAGCCTCCAGTCAACATACCCCAGATGACATCATAAGAGAGAGAAGATTATGCAGCTGATCCAAAATCCCATATAAGTCATAAGAAATCACAAAACAGTGCTTTAGTTTTCTATCTGTAGGCTTTGGGTTGATTTGTTACATGAGAGTACACAGCACAGAAGTGTTGGATTTTCTGATCTTGAGGTTCCCCTTCCCAAGTCATTTCTCTAATGATGCTTTATCTTATCCTCTTCAGGTTGCTGCCATTCGGAGATGATTAAATAGCATTTTTTCTCATTGGGAGATTCATGTGCATGTGTGTGTACACATGTGCCCTCAGAATAACCTTTTATGGGCATGAATTATCCTTATAAAATGCATGTTTTAGGTCACATTGTCTTAATAAGTTTCTGCTTTCATGCACTTTTAAAATCCATAACACGTAATATAATTTAAGTGCTGTATTGACGAAATAGTGAGAAAAATGTCTACACTCACTATAGATGCCACCCTATACTCAGTCCCCCCTTTCCTTAAAGTACCATTCCTTCTTCACTTATCCCCCTTACTTTTCATTCTACATGTTCTGTGCTTTCTCCACACCTCCTCCTATAACACTTCTTGTATTCTGTCTTATGGGCCCCTTCCTGGTCCCCTGG
Source organism: Bramus lutescens (assembly GCA_001685075.1). Lineage (NCBI taxonomy): Eukaryota > Metazoa > Chordata > Mammalia > Rodentia > Cricetidae > Bramus > Bramus lutescens. The sequence goes on from LOEQ01001895.1 coordinate 194,693, forward strand.
CTTTGTTACACATTACTTCCATTTCACTACATACATTTCAGCTTCACACAAGAAATTAGGAATAGCTGAAACATGCCTGAACAATAGAAAGGCTACACATACCAAACTTTAAGCTAATCTTATGCTAAGTGGGAGGAGAATTGAGAACATTTGATCTAAAATCTAGAATGAGACAAGGCTGCCCACTCTCCATGTTTATTTAATATATTGCTCAAACAGTGTGAGATTCCCCTCTGTATGCTATGAATGGGTCTTATTGCCATTGATTGATAAAGAAGCTGCTTTGGCCTATGAAAGGGCAGAATATATTTAAGTGGAAAAACTAAACTGAACTCAGGGAGAAAAATTACAAAGTCAGACAGACAGAATGTAAGCCACCCAAAACACAATATGTGAGGTAACAAACCATAAGACTTGTGATAAAATGTAAAATAATAGTTATTTAAGATGTAAGAGTTAGTTAATAAGAATCAAGTTATGATAAAAAGTAAATTAGGTACAAGACTTTGAACTCACCAAATTCAGACAGATATGGAGTATTTTCTCTGAATTTGTCCAGTGCAAAGGGACTACACATTGTTGATGCATTTATTGTCTGTACATATTGTATATAATCATTGTACTTATTGTGCACAATTTTTATATTACTTCTAGCCTTCTTTTTTGACTAAAGGGGAAATGTAGTAATATTTCACTTGTATTTTAACAAACAAAACATGTCTGAAGATCAGAGAGTAAAACAGCCACCCTGATCAACCTTACAGACCAAAGAGTGGTGACGCACACCTTTAATCTCAGTAGCCACACTAGTTTGCCATAGAAACCGGGTAGTCGTGGTGCATGCCTTTAATCGTAGCAATAGAAAAGAACATAAGACAGGAGGAGACAGCTATCAGTCAGTCTCATTCTGAGGATGCCTGGATAAAAGGTCGTCATTTCAAACTGAAGTAAGTGCCAGTGGCTTGCTGTTTTGTTTTTCTGGTCTTCAGGTTAAACCCCAATATCAGTCTCTGGGTTCTTATTAATCATGCTGCACTCAAATTCTTAGAGTAGTAAGATAATAGGACATTATGAAATTAATAAAAGGGTAAAATAAGTTAAACTACCCATATTTGCGAATGATATGAATCTAAATTTAAAGGACCTTAAAAGACTTATTAGAATGCTTTTGGATCTGATAAACCATTTTAATAAGGGAGTACGATTCAAACTCAATGTACAAAAATTAAGTTTTCCATGCACCAATAACAAACTTGCTGAGAAAGAAATTGGAGAAATATCCCATTTATGCTACGTTCAAAAAAATAATAGTAAAACTTTTAAGAATAAATCTAACCAATGAGGTAAAAAAAATTCCATAAAGAAAATCTTTAAAATATGCAAAGAAAAATATATTAGGTTTAAGAATCTCCTAGAGTAGCATGGGTACTTTGTGAAGATGTCCATACAACCAGAAATAATGAACTAAGTTTTCACAATCCAAATAAAATTTCTAACAAGTGTCTTCACAGACGTGTAGAAACAACCCTGATATTTACATTGAAATCTACAAATCCATGACTAATAAGAGCAATTTTAAGCAGCAAAGCAACTCAGTCAGAGATAATGTATTATCTGACCTTAAATTATAACTACAAAGCCACCACCATGATAAAGAACATGAACCTGGAGCAAAAACAAACATGTAGACTAGTAGCAGAGAAAACACAGTGATACCGACAAAACTAGATAGCCACCTACAGAAGACCGGAATTGGATCCATATCTCTAACCCTGTGCATGCATGTCTGTGTGCACGCACACACACACACACACACACACACACACACACACAAACAATCAAGCTGGATCAAAGACTCTAATTTAAAAGTATAAATGATAAAAGTGCTGAAAGAAAACACATGAGGATATAGGTTACAGGCAAAATTTTTCCATTGGAATCTACACTATTTTAAACCCTGGAGATTAAAATGTCTTTTGCGATGTTGTTGTCCGTAGTTGTGGTCAGTGTCCAAAAGCATGTCTTGAAATCACGGGTTTTAGGCTACGGCCACAGCTGTTCCACACTGTCTTCTGAACATGAAGACAGGATGATGTTATTGTAGGCATTTCGGTGATACATTTATGGAATATCTTTAAAGAGGATGAACTTACAATAAATTTTTGTAAAATTAGTCATCAATTGTCCATTCAAATAAGTGAAGCCTGTTTAATATTCCAATAAACTTCTCCATCTGGAGATGGACTAGCTACAGAAGTTCATTCTATGCTAACATTGATGCCAATACTCTTTAAGCAGAACTAATAGACATGCCAATAGTCTCTTCTTTGAAGTGATATAGAAGCAGAAAAATAAAATAAAATTGGAAGCAACATTAATAAAATGTAGTTAGGTGACCTTTTATGGATCAAAAAAAAGCATATTCAATGCAGATGTGTGTCAAACAAGTCTTAATGCAGTTGTATTTGAGTAAAGGTTAATGAGCTTTGTGATTTGAATATTACTAAGGTATCTTCAGAACCTGAGAATGTAGTTATGAGCTTTAATTAGTTATGTCATTATTATATTGATTTTGCATGTAAATAGATATTTGCTTGTGTGCATGCTTATTAATATAAATGAAATAAGCACATAAAAGACAAATATGCTACATGGAAAATTTTTCATAAATTTCATTAATGTATGATGTAATTGTTTTCAAAATGCTCTCATATTTGCAAGATATTCCATCAGAAACTAGAAAATAATTATTTTCTTCCAATGATTTTTTCCAGAAATAGTCTTACTCAAAATTTTTCTTTAATAATCAACTGTAATTCTTCTCTAACTTAAACCTCTTTTAGTATTAAAATGGATTATGTTGGAAGCACAAGAAAAGATTTTTCAGAAGACTCAATGTGAAGTTGCCTGATCCTCTAGCAGCTCTGACTCTGGCTGGGAAGACAGGCTGCTCTATTCCAACTGCATGGAAGCAGTTGCTGTATGGTCTACGGTCAAGGAGTCAGTGCTGTGGCTGCTCCTCCTATTCTACCTGTTCTGGGTTATTCTCTTTCCCTTGGGGACCATACCAATTGTAGTTTTCTTTTCATGGGAAACATAATGCACAGTTCAGTGTCTCTGCCATGGGTTGCTGTAATTTTCGTGTGGAGGATCATCAAGAAGTTTTATTCACTGAGTGGGAAAAGGAATCGCAATGGATTGCATCCTTGACAGACACAGAGGAAGCTATCACAAGTGTTTCCACAATATATCCATTGTTTTAATTCCTCATTCCTAATTTTAATTTTCCCTAGAAATTTGTAATTGTATCTGCCTTTGTCTTCTTAACTTGGTTAACCTAAAAAAGATTCAATATTTAGAAAGCCATTCTACCAGCGTAAAATGGTTTATTTCTATTCTTGCTTATTTCTTTTGTTTTCAACTCTTTAAAAGAATCAAAACACACATTAAAGTATATTAAATGATTTAAATAGTTCTATCATTTAAAAAATATTTGTCTTTATACGCATGGATGGTTTTCTTATGTCTGTCTGTGCTCCAGGAGAAAGAGTCAGATCTCTTGCACTACAGTTATAGCCGGTTCTGAACCACGCACGATGTTGGTGCTGAAATCTGAACCCGGGTATTCTGGAAGAGAAGTCAGTGTTCTTAACTGCCAAGCCTCTCTTGCCCATCACATCCTTGAAAATTCTGTTATTTTAAAGTCTGTTTGCATTTATTCCTAATTATTTTGATACAGACAATCTGCATAACTTTTATTTTGTATACATAAAGATTTCAAGGGTTGAAGCAAGAATGGAATTCCATGGTTGATCTTCCCACAGCATTTTGAAAAATCGAATTGTCCAAATATAGGGATATCAGAACAATGTATATTCCTTTCAATTTCTTCCCTACGTGCTTTGGCTACTGAGTTGTGAAAACATCACTAATTTATCAGTGGTATTTCTTCTTTATTTAGTTGCAATTTGAATTTGATCTTTTGTTTTATTGGCTTTGCTTCTGTGGGTTTTTTTGTTGTTATTTGTTTTTGTTACTATCTGATAATTTTATAGAAGCTCATGTCAGACAAGATTTCAATATGGAGAAGGGAGAGTGTTCCACCCTTAGCTGAATTGCTGTTGGCAGTTGGTAGCTGTTGGCAAAAGGAGATTTCATCTCCTTTAAGGGTGTGGCAGCTAGTAAACAATGCATATTCCAATGAAAGATCAAATAACCAAGAGTCTATGTGCAACATGAACTGGATACAAAATCTAGTAAATTTGTGTTTATTTTGACATTCGACCCTTGAAGTCACAAGAATTTAGACTAACATGTTTATTTTCTTGTCAATGCTTTCAATCATTTTTTCCATCTTTATATAACAATCATTTCAATGTGTACAATGAATTTCAAAAAACTTTACATTTGTATCTATTATTTAAGATTTGAGTCAACATCTCATGTAAATTGTTGTCTCCTGACTTTAACTGAAATATCTAAACATATACTTTTATAATTTAAGCATTTCATTCAAAAATTACATTTGCCTAGACACAGAGACAAAGAATACAAAAGGACAGTACTCACTTATATTGATTGGACATAAACTCTGTTAATGAAGACTATTTGTATATGATCCTTCATAAATTGTGCTTTAAGCAACACTTAGAAATGTGGTGAAAATAGCAGAAAAAGAAATATTAGAATTATCATTCACTTGATAGGAACAGTCACTAACATTTACTGTTTCAACAAAGCTTTTTAATTTCTCACTAATTGATGGATTTTATAATTCAGAACCCTGATATACTGCATCTTTTATTAAGTAAAAATGATAAGCCAGCTGTATTCACAAAACACTTTCTATTTCTTCCTTTCCCTTTTCTCATCACTTTACCCTTAAATTATTGTAAATCTGATAATAAACCAAATGGATTTTCTACATTATATTTTAAGAACACAATGAGCACAAAATTATCTTACCTACTGACAAAATTATGGAAAATTATAACTTTTTATTCATGGATATTTTAGGAGAATTCAGAGTTTAAATCATGTATTTAATATGTATATAAAATATGTGGTGTGTTAGAAAGAGAGAGAGAGTTCATTGAGATTCATGTAGTTTAAATGGTTGTTATTTATTATTGTAAATAGAAGAGCAGGATTTTATACAAAGGTAGGCAATCATTCTATTAACTGGTGATTACCCCTAGCCCATATATTCACTTTAAATGAAATTTCATAATATATTCAGTATGTTGAAACTTCCAACATACTTATAAATTTTATTTCAAAGCACTTTGAAGAAAATCCATTCCTGTATGCGATGTATTAAGTAATATTGGAAAATCAACCATTTATTTGTTGTTACTTTGATATCAAATTCATCAAACAATGTCATTTATATATATTACAGATCACATACAGTGTCTTTAGCAGAGAGTAGAGAAATATTTTCATCATGCACATTTATCAATGAAGAAATAAATGTTCTTTAAAAGTATTTTTAAAAAGAACAAAACCTACACGTATGCTCCATGGGAAAAGCAAATCACTCTTTGAAATCCGTTGAGAGAGATCCTGAGAAGAAATGAGAAAAGTATGAAAACTGACCGGCTTATGCAGCATATGTTATTCAAGGGATAGTCAGGAATTGAAAAAAAAAAGCCCTTTTTAAGAACAAAAATTTAGCCTATTTAACTCTCAACCTCCTTAGCGATCAGGGAAATGCAAATCAAAACAACTTTGAGATACC
>LOEQ01001895.1:203026-226210 GCA_001685075.1 Bramus lutescens
AGAAGAAGAAGAAGAAGAAGAAGAAGAAGAAGAAGAAGAAGAAGAAGAAGGTGCCTATAAACACTTCTTAAATAACCAAAGGAGGATATTATATCAGTTTTATCAAATGAATAATATAAAATTGCAGAACCTATGAACATGAATTGAAAATTCAGGAAATAAATAGAAATTCTCTGAAATTCTCCCAAGAGGTTGGACTGTAGATTTATAGTTGTAGACAAAAGAATCCATGAACTTTATAATGTGTTGACAGATCATGTATTTTGAAGAACTGAGAGAAAAGTAATGAAGGAAAACACTCAGAACAATCAGGGCCTAGAGAGCAGTGGGCATATGGAGCACTATTAAACACAGATATGTGAGCAAAGAGAATCACAGCTACTGGGGATGAGAGAGTGTCCAGCAAGAATATAGGGTTTGAAAGTAAAGTAGAGTTTGTTTAGATCCAAAGTCAGACTTTTTTTTTTCTACAGACAAGGATACATTTTAGTTGATTCCTGGGATTTTTGCATAATTAATCCTACTTTATTACCCCCTTAAGATGGGTGATTATTTCCACTTCTGATTTACACATTAACAAAGTTACATTTAAAAAAATAGATAAACCATAAAATAGTTAATCAAAACTCAAGAAATGTAAGATGTAAGTTTTTGCAATTATTTTAACCTCAAGTAGGATTGTCCCTATTAGAATGAATTTTTTTTAGTTAAAAATCTTCTAAAATGTGTAGTTAGTTAGACAATTCCAAATAAATATTTCAGATAGTTGATTATTAGATTAACATACAAAATAAATATGACATTTTTCCTTTGCACAGAAAAATTAAACTTTAATACAAGAAGTATTATAAATCAAACAGGTAAGTATAGTGCTTTGGATGGACTGACATTGATCTTCATTATATTAATAAGATAATTGTTTTTATTCAAATGTGTTTACTGTGTATTTTATATACATGAAATGCAGGCCAGGACAGTATATACTCATTGAATGGCCTTGCTGATACATGAGCTTATGCTATTTTTAATTACATATTTTATAGATGTCTCTTTACTATTTTTATTTTTCTACCTCACTCAATTGTACCATTGCCATGTTCTTATATCTTTAACTGAAATTGCTTAAATATTCCTGATTAATATATGCCTTTCTCTACTGATCTCTTTGTTACCTGTTTCGGTCAACCAGTTTTGCATATCTTAGAGCCTTTGCCATATATTTGCCAAATATTTGTGACTCATACACTCTAATACAATGTACAAATATTTTCACATCAGAAATAAAGATAGAAGAGGACAAGACATTTGGTACTCACAGATCTGAGGCTTTTGTGCCTCAGCTCCTATAATACAATGTCTAGAACTGCAAGAGAACAAACTTCCTCTAAGAAAGTCCAGGAAAGGGGACAGGAGGGCAGGATGCTGGTTAGAGAAGAGTTCTAAGGGAGGAAGAAAGAAAGGCAAGCAAACAAGAAGGTACTCAAGGAGAAGTGAAAGGAAGACAATAGCTTTTAGGTGCCACCAAAATATAATTGACATACAATATTCTGAATTATTTTCTAATTAATGAATAACTTAAAATTATGTCTATGTATAGAGCACCAATATTTACACTCGCATTCCATCATTTCTATTTGTTTTAATGCTCATTTTTATTATTTTAATATGTATATGTGGGTGTTTATGTCTATGAGTTTAGGTGCTTGCAAAAATAGAGGCAATGGATCCTCCTGGAATTAGAATTAACAGGCTGCCATGAGCCATCCATCCCTATTATGGGTGCTGCAAATCAAACTCAGTTCTTCTACAAGAATATTATACCCTCTTAACTACTGAAGCCTCTCTCTACTCCACACCATCACCATCATTTCTACTTCTAAGAACATAGACCTGGTCCAGTTAGGTGTTCTTTAGATGTGCCACAATTAATAAAATACAATTTTGCTGTCAGCTTCATTCAAGATTAGGAAAGCATTCACCTTTTGTAATTATGTTTAAGATTTATTTGAATCTGTACTAAGGGAAGAATTTAGTCAAGACATATATTTAATTTAAGAAGTTTAATTAGCAAAGCAAATTGCAGTACATAAAAATAGTGTGATGGTAACAACCTACTAGCTTCCAGTAAGTATTTTGTAAATATTTATGAGGTGAATTAGTATTCATGAAGGCAAAATTATACTTCTTTTCCTCCTAAATCATGTACGGTTACATCCTCCTTTTAGCTCATTCTTTCCATAGTACTCTAGAAAAAAACAGAATGGGAATCAAATCCATAATCCCGATGTTATTACAATGAGTGCTGTATCTTTTGAGGATCGAGAACCATGATTGTTGCGCATGTTGGGCAAATGAGGAAATTGTTAGTCCCTAAGTTCCTGAGAGAGTGTAAGGAACTAGCTCCAACTTCAGGACAAAAACACAAAGCTGAATTTTTTCTTGGTCCTTCATATATAACTCCCTGCCTCACCACTATGGGCAGCTACCAAGGTCTGGTTGTAATTTTCAGTGATTATCTCATATCTGAATCCTTGCCCACCCATTACAAAAACTGCAGAGCATGCCAAATTGTTAAGAAGTTTCCATGAAATTTATGATCATATAGAGATCTTTCTCTATGTCAAACAATTTTCTGAACACCTTATAAAGAGTAATTCTTCACCAGACATAAAAATATGGGCATGTTTTTAACTTTGAAAACTGATGCATAAAATAGGTGACGCTTTCAGATAAAATCGTGTAGATTAGGCTCGGGTGGAAGTCTGTTTTTCTTCTTGCTGTTGTTGACACAATTATTGGAAACATTTTTGGCTGAAAGGAAGTTTTTTTCCTTGCAGTTCTGGAGTTCATATTTCAAGAGTTTGAAGGCAAAATCCTCAGCCTTATGAGGCTCAAAGGAGTAGCTTGGTAAANNNNAAACAAAAAAAAAACATCGTAATCCTCTCATTAAAGCGATTGTTGTTGAAAGGCAAAGATAGACATTTTAACCAATATGAAACACTGGGAAGGACACATAAAGGGGGCCTGTTACTCTGAGTGTGCTTCGAAGCATTGACATTACAACCAGCCAGCAAAAATAAAGATCTTCTAAAGAGAGATGCTTGGACCCTTCTCTTTAAGTGTAAGAACCTTTGTGCAGTGATTTCCAAGGAGCTGGAACTTCCCAAGAATACCACATTTAGGGAAGGGAAAGGTGTAAGCTCTTTTGTATAAAGGAGGAACTTTTCTCCCAGGCATTTGCCTTAACAAACTATGTTGCAGAGAAAATGGAGCCTACTTGGTTATGAACCAATGACGGGCTGGACCATACCTTGCCTCGTATTTCTTAATTATGCATACCTCTTTCCTCCTATTTAAAACTAAGTTTTGAGTTAGTATCTTAAAGATAGACGTAATGACCAATGTATCCTCAATGTGATCACATTGAATAAAACTCCTTTCTCTGCTTTTGAATCTTATTTGAATCTTTTAACTGGAAGGTTGGTTATGGATGACTAAGCTGGCTTGTTCAGGCTACCGATGCCCAGGCATCTGTGATAACAACAATTCTAGGTCTAAGAAAGAAGAATTGTGGCAGGGTTGAAAGGATGTACGTAATTAAACAGACTTGGGCTAGATATGGTGTGGCGGACTGGATCATTGTCTCAGTTACTGTTATGAAAAATAGAGTAAAGGAAACCTCACAGGCATGCTGATAACTTCATGTACAGGAGGATTCTAAATCCTGATGAGCGAGGAAGTCAGGACTGCGAGGGTTTGGTCCACCAACTGAGGCAGTGTGCCTCTTCTAATGGGAGCTCACCAAATCCAGCTGAACTGAGTCTGAATGAGCATGTGATCAAACCAGAATCTGACTGTGGCAGACAATGGGGGTCAACTGAGAAGCCATTGATAAAGGCATTAGGACTTGTTTTTATGGCATGTTCTGGCTTTTGGGGACCCTAGTCTATATGGATGCACAGCTCCCTAGGCCTGGATGTAGGGGGAAGGGCCTTGGACTTCCCACAGGGCAGGGTTCCCTGACCTCTCTCAAGCAGAGTGGAAGAGGGAGGAGGGGGTATGGGGTAACAGGAGGGGATTGGGAGGAAGGAAGAAAGTGTAAATAATGAATGGAAAAATAAAATAAAATAAATTTAAAAAATGTATTTTAAAAATCCTGTCAAGGTGACAATCAATAAAACTTATTACAGATTTAATCCCTTAAGACCTTGACTGAAAATATCTATTTTAAGACATAACTTCTCTACTCTTTCTTGTTGTAGACTCATGATCATCTAATAATACAAAATGCAATACATTAAATCTAAGTTTCACTGTTTTAACTGTCTAGAAATTCTCTTAGAGAAATACTCAGATGTTCATTTCCATGGTGCTTTTAACTTCCATGAAGTGTGCAATTGATATTAGGTGTCACATGTATAGATTCCTCCACATAAAACTGGGAACCAAATGAAATCTTCCTTCCCCAATTGCTGTTGTCCGGCATTTTAGGGCAGCGGCAGGAAAAGTGACATGCAAAAACTTGATACCAAACCATGGGACGTTTCCATTTCTGTGGTAAATCTGATGGTAGACTTTTAGAATTTTGGAGTTAGTTTGTGTGAGGAACACAGAAGAATTAGGAACTCTGAGCCAGAGAGCCTTAGCATGCTGCTAAGGAGAACTAGATGTACCGTTCAGATGGGAACGCTTAAAACAAGACTGCAGAAGGAAATGTAGACATAATAATAAACATTCATTGGGGGACAGGGCTATATAGAAACTGGACTAACGATATTTGTGAGGCAAAGAACCTGACTGCATTCCGTTCACATCCTGAGCACATGAGTAGGCAATGGACTAATTTGTTTGGGGTGAAATTTCAAGATAGGCTACTACTCAGGCTACAGCATGGAAACTGAGAAATCTAAAGGAAATTTTGGAGCAGTAAGATATGATTGTAGAGTTTGGAAAGAAAAGTGATGTGATTGAGTTTAACCTTACAGACATGGTGATGTTTAAATCAACTATAATTTCAGAAGTTCTTAGCACCATTAAAGAGAAACTTCATATTTTGATAGGGAGATTACAAAAGATGTTTTGCAGACAAGACCCAGTTCACCAAAATCTCCATCTCATGAAAATGCAAAGTTATTTGGAAGGAGAGAACTTAAGCTGAGAAGGTTGATGAATGGGGTCTATATTCAACATTAATTTCATAGCACAATGGTTCAGCAGAGTCGGCACACAAAGGCAGGTATTTCTGTTATGCAAGATATGAGGCTCCATCACAAGTTGATGGTTAATTTAACAGTATCATCCACATGGTTCTTATTTTTCTGGCATGAAGGATGAAAGAAAGAAAGGGTTATTGGGTCTTGTGCCATAGTTCCTGAGAGGTGTTGAGGCCACTGTGTGGTAGAATTAGAATCTATGTAAGGAAGCCCTGAGAAACTGGATTAAAGCTGTGAAGTTAAAGTCTACATTGCAATAGAGACCCTAGGATACTGAAGAACCACAGGACACTTGCCTAGGAAAATGGAATTCACAAAGTTGTGATTGCTTTGGAAAGACACTATTGTGATACAGATGGCAGATCTAGAATTGTGGAGCCATCAAACCCCCTTGTCCCTGGTAATTCCATCAAGAGTTCCAGATGCTGGATGTAGAGCTGCAGCTCTTAGTGTGCTTACATTACTATATGTTTTGGTTCCAGTCTCTCTTTTCTATATCCACATTTCAGCCTTTGTGAATAGAAGTATTTATTTGCTCTGTGCCACTGTATGTTGGAAAGGTATTGCTTCTTCATCATTATAGAAGATCATAGGTAAGCAATTGTCTCTAGTCTCAGAAGAAACTTGGACATTTGACCTTTACATAATGAGATAGGAGACAGTTTTTAAATTAGTTTAAATGTGACTGGAAGATCCACTCCACCTATAGACAGCACAAATTCTAAAGATTCAGGCTCTAGACCGAATAAAAAATCAAAACTGAGCGAAGCACCACTGCTTATCACTCTTTAATCCCTGATGGCAGATACAGTGTGACTAAACCACTTCACACTTACGCTGCTATGTCTTCTCTATCAGTGTAGACTGTACCCTCAAACTCTAAACCCAAATAAATCCGTCTGTACTTACATTTCTTTTGTATATATTCTGTCAAATTCACTGCCCGGCAAAGACATTCTCAACAACACACAAGTGTACAGCCATGAATAGCTAATGGGGTGTAAAAAGCAAAACAAACCACAAAGACATAAAGCCCCCAATACTGACCCCTTCCTCATGCCAAGTGCTGCTGGTAATGCACAGAAATTTTAACTTTCACACACTTTCTGTCGGACACAGAAGATGCCACCATTTATGGGGGAAATGGTTTCTAGTTTCTTTAAACCCTGCATGATGCTTTAATTCTAGTCTCAACTCTGATTCTAAGAGAAACAAAATTTACTATCACACAAATTCTCTGTTTTATATGTTTGCTAAAACTGAAAATAACTAATACGTGATTCTTCTTATAAAAGATCTTGGAAAATATAAATTGCATTGGGACCAAACCTGCAGAATAAAAATTAACTATATCAGAAAAGTAAACTCATGTAACTCTTTGATGATGCTAACAGACACATGGCTGGAGCTACAGATAAGACTCCAGATTTGTGAAAAAATATTTCCTAAAGTTATTCAAAATAAAAAATTTTGAAATGAAAAACATTATGATTAAAAGTTTTCAGTCTGGAGTAGTACAATAAAAACTAGCATTCTCTTCTAAAAAGATATATGATGAATAATGTGAAAAATACCATTAAATCATTAAAATAAAACTCATTAGGAAGTCTAAAATTGAAAAGTCTGACCATGCCAACAGTTTGTAAAAGTTGTAAAAGAACAATATGAACTCACAAAATAGTTTTTATGCTCCCATGTTAGTCAGCACTTATCTAAGGGTCTCGTCAGGAGGAATGGAAGCTGAAACTATAAAGCAATAACTCAAAGTATCAAGAGTCCAAACACAGATGACAGATAAACTATGTGTGATTTATTGTTATTATGGATTAATTTTCACCAAGAACAAGAATGAGAAATTTATATTCTGAAAGCTAGGTGGACTTCAAAATCATTATTTTGAATGAATAGAACCAAAACACAGAATCCACACTACCTAGTTCAATTCATATAAAATTTCAGGTATTTAAAATCACAGGAAAGAAACAGAAATCAGATCTTGAACAACACAAGGAGTAAAATGTAATCTAGGCATTTTACTTTTCAGTCAAGTGGAGAAAGTATCATTGTGTTCCTGTGTGGTTTATCATTTGGAAGAACAAGAGTAATGATTATGTTATCAAACTCTAATGTCTGTAATGACCACATTACTGCCAGGGGTATGATTCATCAGACTTTATTCATCAAATGCCACCACAAGAAAATCATGAGAAACTCTTTAGTGATTATCACTTAGACTTGACTTATCAATCACTGGGGTACAAAAGACTGCACAGCTAGGGAAAGGAGGGTGGAATATGAGCAAGGACGGTATAGAGAATGCACCTTTGCAGAGGCAAGGGATTTTTCATCTTGTAAAATCAAGGCTGATGGATTAAGACTATAGAGTAAATGTAAACTGTCAATAAAAAAGAAAAGAAAAGAAAAAGAAAGGATGCAGAAGAACACAATAGCAAAATATGGAAGAAGGAAATAATGGTTATGAAACTAAAGATGGATAGCTGACCTCAACTTTTCTCAAAGAGTGAAAATTCTAAAGATAAATAATCTGTATTTGCATAATGACAAATGAACTATAATACAGTGCAAAAGTTTTATGTTTAAGTTTAAGGTCATATTCAAGAAGTCAAATTCAAAAGAGTAAAGTTGTCACTACAATTAAATTGACATACTATAAAGGGCTATGATCATTCCTTTGCTATAAAAGTCTCTTCACCTAGAAGGTTGTTACGTAGGATGCTCTGTTGCCATAGATGTCACACATGTGGACATGCCCTCTAGGAAATTGTTCTTTGAGTGATACTGTCTTCTCACTGAATAAGACTCAGGAGTGTCATCACCAACTGTGCTCTGTAGGGCATTCTTCCTGAACCTCAGCATCCATTTGTGCAGACATTTCCAATCCCTGTTCAGATGTACACTGAAGCTGTTGATTTACATCATGGACAATATGTTTTGTATGGGAAGACAAAAAGACTTCTCCTTAGATGGTAATGATCCTGCACAACTACAACACTGTAAAGCGATCAAGTGACACACACTGCCATATTAACCATTGCTACACCTCTTCTATAACTGTGTAGTTTTAACTAGAAAAGAATGTTGCAACTCTTTGTAATTTACTTTATCTTTTAAGAAATCATCTTACTAATAAAGACCTTTACTGCCCTGTCATGTCTGACAGAAACTAATGGGTTAGTACAGCATATAAATACTACATGTTTGGATATTTTAGTCTTTAAAACAAGTAAAAAATATAATTTGCAACAAGCAATATTACATAATAGGCTGATTAGAATGAATCAAAATCAAGTTTATTTGAAAATGATGGGATAACTATTTCAACATAGCGTAATAATATGTGATTTCACAAATAGTCTAACATTAAAATAATGATTCATAAAATTTCAAGAATGTATTGATAATTAGAATAAAATGGGCTGAAATTTTATATATTTATTACTATAAATAATATATTTAAATATAACTAATGATAAATAATATAATATATACCCAGATAGCAAATAATTATATATGCTATGATATGTTATTTAATATTCAAAGTAAATTCAGATGAGATAGCAAACATATTGTGATTATAAATAATTGTTTCTTTTTTACTGTATAAAAAACAGGGTTAAGTGTAATTTTATCTTGTTTCTCTTTACAAATAGTTTACCTCAATTCTTCTGGTCTAAACATGGTTGACTGAAAAGAGAAAGTTATGCTTGTTTATGTGTTTATGTGGTATGTAGTAATATATAGAGTCATACTTCACAGGTTGCTCATTTTTAGTTAAAATGCTTTCTGTGCTGTACAGGATATGTATAATACCTAATGTATGCATTAGGTGTGTATTATACCTATTGTATAATACATAATATATGACAATTATCTCTATATGTCAAAAGTTCTATTTTCATCTTCATGTGTTTTTTTTAAACTTCATTGACTTTTATTTCATATATCATCCTCTTCTGCTGTTTTGTGATTTAGAGATGTGGTTTGATTCCAAATATTTGTTATGGAACAAATCATTAATAAATGTGATCAATGCTGTCTGCAATAAATGGACATTCAAATGTAAAGCACTGTATTTCAAAAGAACAAATTAAAAATAAATCATTATATCTGAAATTTTCTTATTTGGATTTTAAAACCAATTTGAAACAGTAATATTTACATAATTCTTTTTAATACATAACATGGTAGAATGCCCACATCTGGGATCTTAACACACAGGGTATCTTTCTGCAATCAAGCCTGGATTGGAACTTAAAAACTACTAAATCAGTATCATCCATTTTTTATTTATTGTTTTTTCATACTATATATTTAAACCTCAGCCTCCCTTCCCGCTCCCCAACCCCCAACTCTCCTCTTCCCCAGAGTCACTGCCTCCCTTTTCTTCCCAAAATGATCATGACTCCCATTGATATCAACCAAAATCAGCATAAAAAGATGCAATAAGACTAGGCATCTATCCTCATTGTAATGCTGGATGAGGCAACCTAGTAGGTGGGAAACATCCCATGAATGGGCAACTGTCAAGGACTGACCTTGACAAGATACTTCTTACCAGGGTAGGGGCATGGCAATTGAATATGAAGACACATAAATATAATAAGACAGAAAACATAGAAAGTATCAGGAGGGCGTTCTAGGGATTACTGAAACCCTGAAATCACCTGCATTTATTTTTCCACAGCTTTTATACCCACTGTAACCTTGGGGAGAAGGTAACAAAAGACTTTATTAACATGATGCAAAGGATAAATCACACAGTTTATGGCCTTATCACTCTGAGGCATCAAATCCTTAGCATTCTGTCATCTAGGTAGGTAAGGTACCCTAGGTCACCTACACTGAAGTCCACCCTTCCCTAGGTGACATCATAGTAACAATAAAAGGAGCAGAAGTAT
This sequence comes from Bramus lutescens, assembly GCA_001685075.1. Taxonomy (NCBI): domain Eukaryota; kingdom Metazoa; phylum Chordata; class Mammalia; order Rodentia; family Cricetidae; genus Bramus; species Bramus lutescens. The sequence goes on from LOEQ01001895.1 coordinate 213,159, forward strand.
ATTTGCATATCCTGACCACCTGTCAGGATGGCATTGAGCTATCTTAATGTCAAAAGAGCCAGACAACTGATGTGGGATTCCACTCTGTATGCTGTAAATACCATTGATTAATAAGGGAACTTGCTTGGCTTGATAGGGTAGAACATAGCTAGGTGGGGAAATTTAAACTGAAGGCTGGGAGAAGGAAGGTAGAGTCAGGGGAGAAGTCATGGAGCTGCCACCGGAGAGAGACAAGCTGAAATCTTGCCATTAGACCATGAGCCTCGTATTAAAAGATAAAATAATGGATATGAGTTAATTCTAGATGTAAGAGCTAGCTAGGCTAGCAATACACTTAGGTAATTGGCCAAGCAGTGATTTAATTAATACAGTTTCTGTGTGGTTATTTCAGGAGTCTGGGCAGCTAGGAAATGAACAAATGGCCTACCTACTACAGACAACTACCTCCTCAGTTAGAAGGTACAATTAAGACTGTCAGTCTCCAAAGCTGTCTGTCAGACAAGGTGGAAATGGGCCTACATTTTTCAGCCTCCATAGGCAACAGAGTCAGTAACAATGCATTCCCATTGTTAGGAGTCTAGAAAAACACCAAACCAAACAACTACAGCATGTATACAGAGGCCATGGAACAGATCCACACAGCCTCCATGATTGCCACTTCAGTCTCTGTGAGCCCCTAAGAGCCTTGCTTAGTTAAGTCTGTCGGCCATGTTTTCCTAGTGTCCTTTGTAATTCTTTCAGCCACTAGTAAGGCTGCACTTCTGGGTTCTAAAGCAGGCGCATGTACACCGTGTGCACATGTATGGGTATCCCGCCATCTGCCTCATCAGCATCTGACACAAAAGCCCCTGTACACAGATGCAAGGCATAGCATTGCCCGTCATCAGCGTCTTACGTAGGCATGTCTTTCCCCTCATGCACATGTGCTAGGAAGCCTTTAAAAGCTGGACGCGCCATTTTTACTCTCTCTTTCCTTCCACACCTTTTCCTCGGGCTGGTTGAGCACAACCCCTCTTAATAAACTCCTATGTGGGTTCGCTTTTGTCTCGTGCCTTTTTCTCATTTCCAGCGGATATCTTTATCCTTAATCCCTCTGGCTCCTACAATTCTTCCGCCCCCTCTTCTTCTGAGTTCCCCAAGCTCTGCCTAATGTTTGGCTGTGAGTCTTTTTAGCTGCTCCCATCAGCTGCCAGAGGAAACTCTCTGATAATGACTGGCCTAGACACCTATATTTGAGTATAGGTGATTATCATTAGGGATCAATTAATTGACTTTTTTTCTCATCAATTGTACTTGGTTCTACCCTAGGTCTCTGAGATATCCAACTTCTAGATCCTGACCATCCAGGCAGTGTCTGGCATGGGATCCCTCTCATGGTGTAGGCGTCATGCTAGACCAGTCATTAGTTGGTCACTCCTCCAAGTCTGAGCCCCCAATGCCACAGTGCATCCTGCAGGAAAGTCAGGTCATAGATTGGTAGAATATACATAGGAAAAATGGCCATTCTACCAAAAGCAATCTATAGATTCAGTGCAATCCCCATTAAAATCCCAACACATTTCCTTACAGACCTGAAGGAGAATGCTCAATTTCATATAGAAAAACAAACAAACAACAGAATAACTAAAACATTCCTGAATAATAAAAGAACTTCTGGTGGTATTACCATCCTTGATTTCAAGCTCTATAGAGCTATTGTAATGGTATTGATATGAAAACAGGTGAACCAATGGAAACTAATCAAAGACACAAATATAAATTCACAGACTTATGGACACCTGACTTTTTGATAAAGAAACCAAAAAGATAAAACAACAACAACAAAAAAGTGTCTTGAGCAAATGGTGCTGGTATATCTGATGTTGGCATGTAGAAGCATACAAAGAGATTCCTACTTATTACCCTGCATAAAACTAAAGTGCAAGTGGATCAAAGACCTCAACATAAAACCAGACACATTGAACTTATTAGGAGATAAAGTAAGGAATATCTTTGAGCACATCAGTACTAAAAACAATCTCTTAAACAGAACACTGACAGCATAGGCACTAAGACTGAAAATTCATAAATGGAAACTCATGAAACTGAAAAGTTTGTCTAAGGTAAAGGATACCAAATGGCAGCCTCCAGAATGGGAAAAGATTTTCAGCAACTACACATCCAAAATATGTAAAGAACACTAGAAATTAGGCATCAACAAACTAAGTAATCTAATTTAAAAAATTGGGTACAGTCTCAGAGAGAATTCTCATTAGAAGAATCTGAAATGGCTAATAAACCAATAAAAGAATGTCCAACATTCTTAGCCCTCCTGAAAAGGCAAATTAAACAAAACTGAGATTTCATCTTATAGTGGTTCAATGGCTAAGATCAATAACACAAGTGACAGGTCATGCTGTCAAGTATGTGGAACAAGGGAAACTCTCTTCCCTTGCTTGTGGGAATGCAAACTTTTACAGTAACTATGTAAATCAATATGGCAGTTCCTCAGAAAATAGGAATCAATCTACCTCAAGATCTACCTATACCACTCTTGGGTGTATACACCATTCTGCCACTATGCCATCTACTTTAATAAATATAATATATTTTATACATGTGCATATATACACACATATATGCATATACATATTCACATATATAATTATGTGATTATATTATTATCTAAAATATACACACATATGTGTGTATATATGCAGGTATATTTTTTTAGATTATTGTACAATTGCATTACTTTAGTTTCTCTTTTTTAATCCTTCCAATATCTCTCTTATACCAATTCTATTTTTTTCAACTTCATAGCCTCCTTTTTAAACTATTACTATATGTGCATATGATATATATAGGCATATATATAGCTAATTATATAAGTACCATCTCCTCAGCCTATATAATGTAAATAATGTGTATGTTTTCTGGGATTACAATTAAAATAGGGGTGTTTTAAAAATTACTGGCTTGTTTCAAATTGGCACATCAGCTAGACATTTTGGCTTTTGTCTATATATAGGTATCTATTTTGCAGAGTTGTGCTAGAGAATACTTTGCTTTCATTTTTCTCTAAGCTTTTGCTACTTCTCTCAAACAATAAGACCTTGTTAATCCTACCAAACATTCCATAGAAATAGTTTTGAAATAAACATTATTTCAAATTACAAAATTTTCTTAATAAATTACATACAAAAGAACTGTGATTTTGATTGCCTGGGATGCACACACAATTTGCAATTGGCTCTAAACATGCTGCATTATTCTGTAAGCAAGAATGAAATGCATACGTTTCAAAAAACCATTTTACATTGAGTGAAATTAAACTACAAGCTTTTTACCAGCATAATACTTAATAAAAATAATTCCAGTTTTCAGCGTGAGCTTTCTTCTTTTGTTCTTTGTCAGAATTTTGAAGTATTCAAAACTTTATAAAACAACTTTATGAACTTAATATAGCTTTAGAAGCAATCACTCACTATAAAACATTTTAGAGGAGTTTTCATATTTATACTGCTGTGTTCTTAAGATCTGCTGGAATTCTCTAATGACTATATTGTGCATGTTGATTACAGACACATTTTAGTATGTGAAGTTTTCAGAAAACTACAGTTCCTGAAAGCAGCAAGAACAGGAAGCCATTAGTGTTATCTATTCAACAGCAAGGACGACAGTTGTAAATCATCCATCCTTATTTGGGAGTATTGTGTGATTTCCCCAGCTCATAAGGCATGCTTTCATCCTCAGAGTCAGAATGAGCCATTTTAAATAGAATCTTGGTCCCTCTTTTTGAAGGATGTCGTCTGTATCAAGGTCAACAGGATGCAATTGCTGGGTAGACTTTACTATTGTCAATGAGAATTGTGAGAAAGAAGCTGCATATACAAAGAAGTGCTGTGATGTACAGAGTTTGGAATGTTGCATATCCAGAGGCTAAATACCAATTTTGGGCTAGCTTTGACCTTCTGGACGACAGATCCTTGTTTACCTATGTGTTTGGAACTAACATCCTATGTCAAATAGATAAAACCCTTTTGGAATCCATTAGCAAATCCCAAGCTTTCTGCAAACCCAAAACTAAGCATCACATTAGATAGTATACAATTCTATAGATAATCTTCCCTCATCTAACTGCCTTTCCAATGTGAAGACTTAACTTCAATCTTTGTTTCTAGGCTATGGTCATTCAAATATGGCTCCAGAATAAATATCTCTTATTCCCTTTAAGGCAATAAATAACATTTTTTTTCTCAACACAATCATGATTTTCTTGTTCAGAAAGGTCTCAAATGACAGAGTTCGTATGTGTACACCCTAATCCGTGTGTATGTGTATTTACATAATTACATTTTCCATATGCATCTGCATCAAGATAAGCATAGGTCCATACTAAAGTCTCCAGCTCTAATGTATTATCACATGGATCATTAAGGCATCCCCTAAGCTTGGCCTTGGTGAGGGAATATTGTCTGTATTCTGTCAATCATATTTTAAATAAACGCTGATTGGCCAGCCAGGTAGTATAGGCAGGAAAACCAGACAGGAAGTAGAAATGATGCAATGAGAACAGGAGAATTCTGGGAAGAAGTAAGCTGATTCCTCTCACTCCTGCCCAGACCACCAAAGCAGCAAGATGTGATCTGCCCCACTGAAAAAGNACCAGACAGGAAGTAGAAATGATGCAATGAGAACAGGAGAATTCTGGGAAGAAGTAAGCTGATTCCTCTCACTCCTGCCCAGACCACCAAAGCAGCAAGATGTGATCTGCCCCACTGAAAAAGGTATAGAGCCACATGGCGAACAAAGATCAGAATAATGGGTCAATATAAACTACAAGAGCTAATACTGGGCCAATAAGCTTTATAACTTATAGAGATCTCTGTGTGATTTTCTTTGGGGCTTGCTGGCTGTTGGGTACCAGGCTGGACAGAAACCCTAGTGCGCCCAGCCCTCATGTTACATGGCCTAAACTCCCTAATTTAACAGAGAGGAACCTAGTTTCTGCCATCTGCCAAATATTTAGCATAGACACATTTTTTCCATCTTACCATCTGCTTCTTAGAAAACTCTATCTACCAATGTTGTAAGGAGACTGCATGTTCATTTTCTGTCCACCCAGACTCCTAAAATAATCACACAGAAACTATATTATTTAAATCACTCATTGACCATTAGCTCTAGTTTCTTATTAAATAGGCTCTTACATATTAATTTAACCCATCTCCATCAGTGTATGTGTGTATCACCACATGACTGTGGCTTATCAGGTAAAGTTCCATCCAGTGTCTGTCTCTGGCAGAGCTACATGGTTTCTCCCTGACTCCACTGTCTTTCTCCCAGCATTCAGTTTAGTTGTTCCTGCTTAGCTAAGTTCTACTCTGCTATAGGTCCAAAGCAGTTTCTTTATTCATTAACCAATAAAACATCACATATACAGATGGACTTCCTACATCATTTCCCCTTCTCTGTTTAAGTGAAAAGGAAAGTTTTAATTTTAACATCGTAAAATTACATATAACAAAACAGGTATCAAGCAAGAATTAATGTAGTGAGAGGGCCTGCTTGTTCATCCTGGCTACACATGGGGGGGGACTCACATACCACCTCCCCTTTTCTGTTTAAATAAAAAGGAAGGCTTTAACATAGTAAAATTACATATAACAAAACAGGTATCAAGAAAGAATTACAATTTCAATATTTATACCTACTTTATCTTTTATCATAACTAAGGAAAACTATATTAATCACTATATGTTCTTCAACTCCATGAAAGACTCCAGTAGGATATGATATTACCTAAGTAAACAGGAAGTGCATATTAAGCATTTTCCAAAACTCTAGAAATGACAAAGACATCTCTCTGCCTGGACAGTCACCCAAAGTTTTTTGTACCATTGGGGCATCCATCTTTAGCCTACAGGCCCATAGTATCCAGCATACTTTTCTATGAAGCAGGAAATTTCAAAGACAGCTCTGCCTATATTAGCAGTTTGTCGCTGACTTTTTTCTGTGTCCTGCAGAATGTCTGGTAGATTCATTCATGAAACTGGAACCCTGAAGGACGGTCTCACCTTTAGGCAAGTTCAGAATTCATTTCTCTGTGGGTCCTGCATGTCCAGTCCATGCAGCATATCATCCAGCAGTCCAGGCAAGAACAGTTTCTTGCCTAAATGGCTAGCAAACTCCATATGGAGCCTCTTCAATGCCCATCATCCTGTTGAAGCAGCTTGATGCTGCCAGGAGCAGATGTGTCTCATTGTCATGAAAATTCCTAAGTTCTTAAAACACTTTAAATACCATAATCTGAAAGTCTCTGAAAGATTTGAAGAATACCTATCCATCTGAACTTCATTTCTGTATACCTAGATAATCGAACTAACATGACTACAAGCTTGACTATTATAGAAGATTTTCTATTAACCTATATTTCTTAATTATGCATTACATTTTTAAATGAACTACACAATCATAATACCTTAATCAAGAGCAGAAATATACATATAACATGATTGACCTTAAATTTATATCAATAAACCAAGATCCATACCAATGCAAATCTCTATAGCATATCCCCCTTTAAATATAAAGAGACATTTATTAGCAATATGTGGGAATATGGGCATAGTTTCTCCAAACTTCTTCCTGCTGTTTATTGGATGAAATATTTTCTTTGTGTAGGTGTTTATAGCAACCTTTAGGGGGTCTTGTTCCATCAAACGGTATTGGTCTACAAGCAATCCACAGGTTCTCACCCTCTGTGAAAACAAAAGAAGAGCCTCTTTTCCAAAGCAACAATATCTTTAGACTCAAATTTTGTAATAAAGATACCTTTATAATATAAATGCTGGCTTAACTTAGCCATCCATACAATGAAATTTCTCTCTGTACTTAGCTCATTCGCAGTCAAAAAATTCAAAGATAACACAATAATATACACAATCCAGATTCTGTGCAAATTTTCCATTTTTACATGGCTTATTTTTCTTTATTTCTTTTAATTTGTGACTAGCTGTATTCTTTCTCTTTAAAGACCTTACTTTTTAAAAAAGTTAACTGTTTTATGGCTCTCTATAATCTTTTTCTTCTCTCTTCAAAGCCTATGTACATTTATCCAACACTATAACTCATCTGAATTTGTCTTCATTGCATACCTGTAATTCTTTACTGTTCAGGAGCACTTTTTAAAAAGATAAGTGCTTCTTAAAACTTAAGCTGAGCCATTGCTAGGGGAAATATGGAAGTGCCTGCATGCTTGCCCAGTCTAAAACTTAAGTGGAGCCATTGCTATCTTATATATGATACTGCCTGCTCGCTCTGCTCTGTTCAGTCCAGCATGGCAGAGCCGCTTATGCCTCTGAGCCATGCACACAACCCAAGTTCCAGGCACACAGCCAGTCCATGTCACCATTAAACAAGGTGTAGTATTCTGATCACAAAGCCCATCTAAATGTTCTATCTCCTGAAAGAGCCAGAGTTCATGCTAATAGCATGGCCCATGGCTGGGAAGCTCCCATTTTGAAACCATGTGGCTGCTACCACTGAATCAGTAAGACTTTTCTCTGTATTTTTGTTTCTAGAATTCCTTTTCAAGCTCTCTCAAATTTTACATGGATTTAGATCACCATGTTGATATGCCAGGTAATGTAGAAGTCTCCTCTGTATGCTGTTATTACAATTAATGAATAAAGAAACTGCCTTGGGCTGTTGCTAGGGCACAACTTAGGTAGGTGGGGAAAGCTGGACTGAATGCTGGGAGAAGGAAGGCAGAGAGTGAGACACCATTGAGCCACCAGAGTCAGACATGCTGAAATTTTGCTGGTAAGACACTGCCACGTGGCGATACGCAGATTAATGGAGACTGGTTAAATTAAAATATAAGAGTTAGCCAATAAGAAGTTAGAGCTAATGGGTCAAGCAGTGATTTAATTAATGCAGTTTCTGTGAGATTATTTTGGTTCTGGGTGGCCAGGGTGAACAAGTACGCCCTCCCACTACAAATTCCATTTACAATATTTATATCTTTTTAATACTTTATCTTTTGTCTTAACTTAGACAAACTACAACAATAAATTCTTCAACACCATCAAAGACTCCAGAAAGATATAATATTACCTAAGTAAACAAGAAGTGTATTGTAAGCAACTTCCCAAACTCTAGAAATGACAAAGACATCTCTCTGCCTGGACAGTCACCCAAAGTCCTTTTGTACAATTGGGGCATCCATCTTTAGCCTACAGGCCCATAGTATCCATCTTTTCCATGAAGCAGGAAATTTTAAAGACAGTTCTGCCTATATCGGCTGTTTGTCACTGACTTTTTTCTGTGTCCTGCAGAATGTCTGGTAGACTCTTTCACGAAACTGGAACCCTGTAGAATGGCCTCACCTTTAGGTAAGTTCAGCAGTCATTTCTCTGTGGGTCCAGCATGTCCAGTTCATTCAGCATATCATCAAGCAGTCCAGGCAAGAACAGGTTCTTGCCTAAATGGCTAGCAAATTCTATATGGAGACCCTTCAATGTTCATCATCCTCTTGAAATAGCTTGATTTGAAGAATACCTATCTAACTGAAATATATCTCTGTACATCTAGAAAACCTAACTAACATGACTACAAGCTTGACTATTATACATGATTTTCTATTAAGCTATATTTCTTAATTATACATTACATTTTAATTGGGCTATACAAACACAATACCTTAATCAAAAGCAGAAATATGCATACAATAAAATTGATTTTAAATTTGTATCAATAAATGAAGATCCATACCAATGCAAATCTCTATCATATCCCCCTTCAAATGTAAAAAAAAAAATTACAAACAATACTTGGGAATATGGGCATAGTTCTCTCCATACTGCTTCCTGCTATTTATTGGGTAAGTTATTTCTTGAGGGATGTTCAAGGTGACCTCTCAGGGGGTCTTGGTCAATCAAATCACATTTGTCTGGAAGGATTCCATAGGTTTTCATCCTCTATGTAAATAAAAGGAGAATTTTTTTTCAAAGCAACAAATCCTTAGACTCAGATTTTGAAGTCAAGAAATCTTTAATACATATATGATGGTTTAGCTTATCAGTCCCCGAATCAAATGTGTCTCTGTAGTCAAAAAATTCAAAGAAAATACATTAATATACATAATCCAGACTCTCTGTGAATTTTCTATCTTTATATGGCTTATTATTATTATTATTATTATTATTTACTCCATTACTTTTTAATTTAACCCATCTCCATTAATCTGTGTATCATCACATCTCTATGAGTTCAAGACCAGCCTGGTCTACAAGAGCTAGTTTCAGAACAGGCTCTAAAGCTACAGAAAAACCCTGTCTCGAAAACACAAAATAAAACAAAACAACAAAAACAAAAACAAAAACATAACAAAACAAAAAACTGTTAGAATGCATTCCCAGCCACCAACATCTATCTCTTTATTTGCACATTTCCTCCTCTTGAGGCTGGCTACCAAGGTCCAGCTATCAAAGAAATGAAGTCCAGCAGTCAAAAGTTTCCTTTGGCCAACCTAACTAACATGCTCAGTTAAAATTAAACACCTCATTCTAAAATGGGTTTCTCCTTTTATCTTTATGAATTGCCATTTTTCTATAGGCCACGTCTGTCTGTCTCCTCTCTATCCAGAGGCAGCCCTTTGTTCCCCAATCCTGAGACCAATACCCCTTTCCATTCTCCTTTGTTCCTTTTCCCTTTCTCCCTCATCCTCTGTCCCCCATATTTGCCTCGTCCTACCTGTCCATTGTCTCTCTGGGGAAATAAATCTCCTTCGTGCTGAGAACTAGATGTTGTGAGTCCTGAGTCCCACTAAAGTCTTTCAGGGTTTCCCATCTCCACCTGACTAAAATAACCCCTACTGGGCTGCTCGGAGCCCTTCTTCCAGAGGAGTCTTAATTTCAACCAGTTGATAAAAGAAACTGACCATAAAGGTTTCTGGTCTCTTAGGAATATGGGAAATATATCAACTGAAGATGAATAAGAGAAATGAGGGCAAATATTTTGAAACAGAGGTAGAGAATGGTCACAAAGTAGTTAAAGAGAATTTCTATCATACATCAAACATGGTAAGGAATTCTTGGAAGAACAAATATCTGAAAAGATAGTAGACATGCATAATTTCACATAGAATAATCAAAATATGTAAACAAAGTAGTCCCAATTTTGGATTTGTTAATGAACTTGCTTGCATTGAAAAAGGTCTTTATGCAGAGATTGTAACTTGAGCTATGAAGAACCAATAGAGCACACAGTGAGCTAGGTAAGCCAGGCTCACTTTCCGCAAGGGGGAGGGGGGCACTACGGAGGGCCGAATTACCACTCTGCAAAGACCAGCTACTATCTGCAATTTCTTCCCGGTTTTAGAGGCTGAAGGACTATGATGAATTTCTCCCTTGTGTAGCCACCTGCAGATGGTCTCTGTGTTTCATGGCCACCAAGGGGACATTCTGTCGTGGTTAAGCATGTCTACATAAGCGGAATTGATAAGGGCAGCTCTTGCAGCACATCTGTTTCAAGAGGCAGCTTTCACAAGTGTTAGCCCTCCCAAGACAGTGAGTTTCAGCTGAAACAAGCAAGAATAAGATCAGAATTCAGCATACTTTATCTTATCCATGTTTTAACTCGCTTTTAGGTTTTAATTCATTTTTGGCTTTCATGCTATAAGGCAATAGTTTGATTCTGTCAGATGCATATTATCATAACAAACTATAACATATTTCTCCTTCAAGGTTTCTTCTTTGTTGAGAACATCAGGATAGAAATGCATTTGTATTTTCAAGAAGAATATAAATAATTTCACAAACCCTTTTTTCAAATTAAAACTTTGCTGTCATAATAGTACCATTAAGCTGCCTCTTAAAAACTGCCGTGCAAAGGTATCTGCTTCCTGTGTCCTTAACTCAATTTTTACTTTGCAAATAAAATAAGGTTTTGCAGTACAAGCATTAAACAGATGATTTGTTTCTTAAATTTGACCACATTTCAAAAGAATCATTTTATAGCCAGAGTTTTAGCAGGCTTTAAGATGTTAAGTCAGTATTCAGAGCCTCGATATCCAATTTAAAAAAAAAAAATTTCCTGGGCGCTGAAGATTATGAGTGGCTTGTGATACACTCCAAAGCAAACAGCCAGGTTTAGTAATTAGTGTTCAGGAAACTAACAAAGAGACAAGAAGGAGACACAATGAAAAGCATTCATTACAAGCCTGGAAAGAAGATGAGTTACTCCACTGACTCACATGTAATACACAAGCACTCGTTCAAGTCATGTGTGCTGCCAACTAAGACAGTGAAAGGGTGCTTTTTAGAATGTGTACATCACTTAAACTGCTTTAATTAAAGTTAGATTTCGTAGAGTTCATAACCAACTGTTGTGTAGCAGACGTTTCCTGGAGCGATCACCCACATCTACTCTTCCAGGAAGGTAGTCAACAACAGATTAAAATACCGCTGTACCAACACCCAGTTTGGTGAACCAGTGAGTTTTTATGTTACTTGGAGAGTTATGGGTAAAGGGTTGCTTACAAGTAGGAACAACCAGACAAAACTGCATCCTCAGAAAGCCCGCCCTGGCATGGGAGATGACTTCCAAAAACTGCAACCCTGGAACTCTCTGTGCTGCAGTTTGCATTCCTCAGTGGTGAGTATCTCTCTCTTTCTGAAGTTTAGCTCATCAGCATCTCCACCCCTAACAAGTGCTTCCTCCTTTTTATACTGCTGGCTGGGTGGTAAAATGCTCCCAGGCCTTTCCAGATTGGTGACCATTGTTTTTACCTCCTGAGGCACAGCCTGGAGTAAATGTACAATTTCAAAGAAACTTACCAAACAACAGCACAGCACTTATAGAGGTCATTGCTAGATGCTGTGTTCTCCAATGAAAGGCCATTAAAAACCACTGCATTTTACTTACAAAACTTCCCAAATAATAATTACTCAAGAAAATATTCATAAAACCAAGCAATTGTTTCCTCTGTAAAGTCTACTAACATTAATACCCTGCTTCCGAGAAGAGTACCCGATAACCTGATCCATGTGTGATGCTCTGTGACTGCTGGCATTCACCTTGAGCAATCTGGGTTCTAGTCTCAACACCTCCTCGTGTGGCACCACAGTATATCAAACAGTATTAGCTTTGTGGGAGAGACAAAATTTAAATATTATTTTTAAAAACACGTAAAAATGAGCATTTAAGACATTACAGCATGCAATTCAATGATATTAAGAATGTTTATTCTGTTGTGCTACGATCATCACAAATTCTAGAGCTTCTCATTCCTACAAAAGGGAATCTGATATCCATTTTGCAATGGTTTCCCTTGCTTCCTTGAGACCCCAATTGTCATCACAGAACCTTCATCCAGTACCTGACAGAAATAGATACAGAGACTCACAGCCACAAATATTAGGCCAACTTCTGGGTATCCTGCTGAAGAAAGGGACCAAGGATTGTCACAGCCAGAGGGATCAATTAAAAAAAAAAACACAGAAACAACCAATCTGGGCCTCAAAGTGGTTCACAAAGTCTGAACCAACAACCAGGGAGCCTGTGTTGAACTGACCATAGTCCTCTACATATATGTGACGGTTGTGTAGCTTTGTTTGCTTGTGGGACTACTAACAACAGGAGCAGGGGCTGTCCCTAATGCTTTGGCTGGCTCTTGGGAATCTCTTCCTTATACTGGATTGCCTGCCCCAGCCTTAATACAAGGTGAGGTGCTTAGTCTTACTGAAACTTGATATTCCATACTTTTTTGAGACCCCTTTTTGAACAGAAACAGAGGAGGAGTGGGTGGGGATTGCAGGTGGAGCAATTGCAGGAGGAGGGAGGGAATGAGAGGAGAGGAAGGAGAGGAAACTAGGGTCAGAATGTAAAATTAAGAAAAGGAAAGGAAAGGAAAAAGGGAAAGGAAAAGAAAAGAAGAAAAAATAAAAGAAAGAAAGAAAGATACCCAAGCAAGCTTTGAACTTGTCATCTTCCTGCCCCAGTCTCTGGAGTAGCTGTACCACACTGGGGTGTGTTTTGTGTGTGTGTGTGTGTGTGTGTGTGTGTGT
>LOEQ01001895.1:256936-275034 GCA_001685075.1 Bramus lutescens
CGTGCGGGAGCCGGGCGGGACGAAAAGCAGGCCCGTTCCCCTCATCACTACAGATATAAATTACACAAATCAGGAGATTTCGAGAATACCAATGACAACAGAAATCAAAGAAATGCTCCCAGTCATAAAAGTGAAAATAAAATGGCACCTCCCACTCACAATAACTGAAATAAAATATGACATCTGAAATAAAACCTTAATAATAAGAAAAAAGACATCTAGTATGAAACTTGAAGACACTAAAAGATGAAAGCATCTGCAATATTCTTGGATTAGAATTTATCTTGTGACAATGTCGACCATAACAAGGCATTCTACAGGTTCAAGCAATTCCAGTCAAAATTTCTGTACTGATCTTCACAAAAATCTAAAAAATCTCAAAAATTTGTAGGAAGGCACACACACATACACACACACTTCAAGGAAAACCAAGCTAACAGAAGAGGAGCAGAAATAATGCTGCAGAAGATGTAATGATTTCAGATTACAGTATAGATGCACAGTATTAGAAATAGTATGCTACTGGTAAAAGAACAAGCATTTATATTAATGAGGTATTTTAATTTAGAAACTTTAAAATATTATATGCAAATGAAGCTACCCAGTTTTTGATAAAGTAATAAAAGTATACATTGAAGAAACTATAGCATCTTCAAAAACATCTGGGCTTTAACATGTAGAAAAATAAATTCAGTCTTTATGTTTTACCCAACATAAAATCCAACTTTAAATGAATGAGGGACTTCAATACAATCTGGGATCACTATAGGATGAGGTACACTTCAACTTATAGGCACAGGTGTAGACTTTTTAGAATTGATTTTATTGAGCTATACATTTTTCTCTGCTCCCATTTCTCACTCTCCCCTCCCCTTCAACCCTCTCCCAAGATCTGCATGCTCCTAATTTATTAAGGGTATCTTGTCTTTTTCTACTTCCCATGTAGATTAGATCCATGTATATCTCTTTTATGGTCCTCATTGTTGTCTAGGTTCTCTGGGATTGTGAATTGTAGGGTGGTTTTCTTTGCTTTATGTCTAAAAACCTCTTATGAGTGAGCACATATGACATTTGTCTTTCTAGGTCTGGGTTACCTCACTCAGTGTGATGTTTTCTAAATCCACCTGCAAATTTCAAGATGTTATTATTTTTTTCTGCTGTTTAGTACTCCATTGTGTAAATGTACCACATTTTCCTTATCCATTCTTTGGTCAAGGAGCATTTAAGTTGTTTCTAGTTTCTGGCTATAACAAACAATGCTGCTATGAATATAGTTGAACACATGTCCTTGCGGCACAATTGAGCATCCTTTCGGTATACAGCTAAAAGTGGTATTGCTGGGTCTTGAGAAAGGTTGTTTCCTAATTTTCTGAGAAATCACCATACTAAATCCAAAGGGGCTATACAAGATTGCACTCCCACCAGCAATGCAGGAGTATTCTCTTTACCACACATCCTCTCCAGCATAAGTTGTCATCAGTGTTTTTGATTTTGGCCATTCTTACAGGTGTAAGATCGAATCTCAGAATTGTTTTGATTCGCATTTCTCTGATGGNTGTTTAGTACTCCATTGTGTAAATGTACCACATTTTCCTTATCCATTCTTTGGTCAAGGAGCATTTAAGTTGTTTCTAGTTTCTGGCTATAACAAACAATGCTGCTATGAATATAGTTGAACACATGTCCTTGCGGCACAATTGAGCATCCTTTCGGTATACAGCTAAAAGTGGTATTGCTGGGTCTTGAGAAAGGTTGTTTCCTAATTTTCTGAGAAATCACCATACTAAATCCAAAGGGGCTATACAAGATTGCACTCCCACCAGCAATGCAGGAGTATTCTCTTTACCACACATCCTCTCCAGCATAAGTTGTCATCAGTGTTTTTGATTTTGGCCATTCTTACAGGTGTAAGATCGAATCTCAGAATTGTTTTGATTCGCATTTCTCTGATGGCTAAGGATGTTTGATAAGATTTTCAGTTTAGGAATTAAGAACGGCAATAGCCACGTGGGATCCCATGAAACTAAAAGGCTATTATAGCGAAAATAAAATTGTCATTTGAATGAAAAGGCAGTCATAGAATGACAGAAAACCTTTGCCATCTGAAACAGAATTAGTGTGTAGAATATATAAGTACCTCAAAAGCCTAAACATGAAGAAAATGACTCAAAATCTGGCTATAGAAATGAGCTAAAGTTCTCCAAACAAGAAATAGAAATTGCTAGTCAATAATTTAAAATTATTTCAAATCTTAGACATCAGGGAAATGCAGATTAAAACCACTCTAAGATTCCATTCCTCATTCTGGTCAGAATAGCCTTAATCAGAGACACAGGAATATAAATGCCAACAAATGCTGACATGGACATAGGAAAAAGAGATGTCCGTCCATACTGCTGTTGGCTGTGCAAAGTCATACAGCCAACTTGGAAATAAATCCTGAGGTTGCTCAGAGAGCTAGAAATAGAACTACCACATGATTCAGCTACACCATTCCTGGGCATGTACCCAAAGGACTTTATATCCTACTACAGAGACACTTGCATGTCATGTTCTTAGCTGTTATGATTATAGTAATTAAGAAACAGTAAAATACCTAAATGTCTACTAATTAATGAAAGAATAAGGAAAATATGGTTCATCTACACAGCTGAATATTCATTATATGTTGAATGGAAGTTTCTGACCCACCCAGTCCCACAGCCTTTCAGTACCAAAGAAACACATAGAGGTCTACATTGATTATAAACTGGTTGGCTTATTAGCTCAGACTTCTTATTAACTCTTATAACTTATATTAGCCTATTATTCTTGTCTATATTAGCCACATGGCTTGGCAACGTTTTCAGTGAGGCATTCTCATCTTGCTTCTTCTGCGGCTGGGTGACAACTTCAGACTGAGCTCTTCCCAGAAATCTCCTGTTCTCATTGCCCCACCTCTATTTCCTGTTTGGTCTCCCTACCTACACTTCATTCCAGGCTACTGGTCAGTGTTTTATTAAAATACAAGTGACAAATCTTTACAAAGTAGAAGACTATTGTTCCACAGCACAATGAAGTGTTTTATTAAAATACAAATGAAAAATCTTTACAAAGTACAAGATCATTGTCCCTCAGCACAGAAAAATGAAGTCTGTAGGCAAGTGGCTGGAACTCAAAAAAATGTATTAAGTGACACCATCCAAGTTCAGAAAGATTATCCCATAATTTCTCTCATATGTGGATTATAACTGTGAATCTTTTGCTTTATATTTTTAACTTGAAGTAAATGTAGAATACAGGTAAATACAAATGGGCCTTTGTTGTAGACCTGTTAAGATTAAAAGCAAAGCAAAAAACCCTACAGGTGATGACTTGTAATGTTTCAAACAGTATTTGAAGATGTTCATAAATTGAGGAAGCTCTTTTTTTAATGAAGAAAGAATGTAAACTTTAAAGTAAGTTAATCATTTGGAACTACTGTGGAAGAGCAAACTTAATTAAACTGGCTTAGCTTACTTCACCTTAGTAGCCAGTTCTATGTCATCTGAGATGTATATCTTGGAGATACTTAATGCTGTTCTTCAGTTCTCAAAGCAATTAACTTCAGATTTCACTGAAGACCCTATTTTGTTTGTTCATTTCTTTGTTCGAGAATCTTGAAGAAACATTTTAACCTCTCTATTTACTCAAGCAAATAAAATAAATTATTTAATAGCAACCATATAAAATAATTATGCTAATCATATTACTAATTAGAAACCAAGAAATATACATTGAAAATACACTAGTAGAAAGGATGAGAAAAATCTGAACCTCTCATGTCTAAAATTTACTGTTGATCTTTACGAAGAGCCTTTATTAAATTACCAAACTAAAACAAGAACAAGGAAGTGAAGAAAGTACAACAAATAATAATAAATCAATGAAAATCACCACCTAATAGGACAAGGAGCTAAACAGCCATAGCTAAAGCAGAGAAAAGTAACATAAATCCTAATTTTCATCACAATTTAGGGAGTATGAAAGAATAGAATTCTAAACTTGGCTAGGGGAAAACATGCCAATAACAGAATTTGATATGGATATTTTGACAAATTGTATTAGCTTGGTAAATTTAGCATCCAAACATCTGAGTTTTGAATTACTTAAGCCTTCTAAATTTAATTTGATGAATTTACATGGAAGGTAAATTAACATTCTTTTCAAAATATTTTAGGTAAGTGAGATCATAAACATATGTACTTGCCATATTATGTTGATAACGACATTCTGTTTAAAGGACCTGTTCTAGCAAACCTTGAGCAATGCTGCAGAACATTTTCTCTGAGATGCTGCTCTTATCCATGCAAAAAAAAAATTAAATGTCAACTTCTTGATCCTTAATATCAAAGGTGATGATGTAAAATATTCTACAGCTTGGGGAAAACATTATCACTCTAGTAACATAAATTCATTAATTTTATATTAAATGCATTTTATGCATTCTAAGTAATCATAAAATAATTCTCTATAATCTTTTCAAACATCTTTCTTATTATTCCCCATTCCTTCCTTTCCTGTTTTATTTGGCTTACCTTTCCCCTTTCTAGTTAAACCACAACACACATACACACACACACACACACACACACACACACACATTGTAAAAATTCCTATAGCCAGTAGCCTTTAAGTTACCTCTTATATGGGATTCAGTTGCTGTTCCCCATTCCAGCAGAGGTCTGTGATCTGTGAGTCTACCCCTAAATAAATAACTCTTTATTATACTCAATTCTGAACTAGTGTGGGATTTCTTTTTAGCTTCTCTTTTCATCTGGAGCCCACGTGGATCCGAACTCCACACCTACCAGGTGAACTAGCTTAAAAGGACTAAATGGTCCACAGCCCAGAAAGTCTTCCACCCCTGCTTGCTTTCACTTACTAGGCAGTTCTTTTTGTAAAACCCTGCCACAGTGGAGTTAAGTACTTGAGGCAACTTGGAAATTTCCCAAACTCACTTATACCCTCCCCCTCCCCTAGACCACCCTGTTCCCTGCTGAGCGGCTATTTGCACAGTTTCCAGTTTGCGCTCCCTATTCCTGAGTTCTAGGCTTTTTGTCCCTTATACAGAATCAATTTAATTGCTTTTACTTTGTTAAGCAAAGCATATTTCTCAGTAGTCAACCAGCACCAAGGTGGGAAACCAAAGCAACTCCCTACAATACACACACACACACACACACACACATTTGTCTAGTTTGCCACTTTTAGCATCTGCCTTTTATAATCCCCCTCTCTGGAGTACCTTATCTCCTCCCCCATGGTCTCTTTTTACTTTCCTGATTTCTACAGGTACATGTTCTTGCCTTTTGAAGTTTTGTAGTTAGGATCCACAAATGAAAGGACGTGCAATGTTTGTCTTTTGGGGTC
Source organism: Bramus lutescens (assembly GCA_001685075.1). Taxonomy (NCBI): domain Eukaryota; kingdom Metazoa; phylum Chordata; class Mammalia; order Rodentia; family Cricetidae; genus Bramus; species Bramus lutescens. Next base: position 262,328 of record LOEQ01001895.1, read on the forward strand.
TGGGTTAACTCAGTCAATATAATAGTTCCTAATATCATCCATTTATCTGAAAAACTACTAATATAATTTTATTTACAAGTGACTAGAATTCTATTGTATACCACAATTTTATTGTTAGCCATCAGTTGAATGGTATGTAGAAATTTTTGTTCATTTACTAAATTTTTTAAATAGAATGGCAATAAAGATGGCTGGGTAAGTATCTACAGAGCAGGATGAAGAGTTTTTTGACCATATGCCAAGGAGTGGTATAGCTTTTGATCATTCTCCACATTGATTACCAGAGTGACTATACCAACAATCCTATAAATAGAAAATGAGTTATTCCTTTGAGTTGTTATTCGTGGTAGTCTAAGAGACTCCCAATATAATATGGGCTATTATTTTTGCCATTTTTCTGTCTCCTAAACTTGAACATAAGACTCTATTGTTGAATACACTACATACTTTAGACACGGAACCTATAAGAATCAAGCTGGAATTAGCCTAGAAGCTCCTTTCCTGAAAACTAGCTCTCAGAGTATCCAATAATACCATGCAAGCTGCCATGAGCAAAAGCAACCTATAGTTCTAATCAGTTAGAAAGTTTACAAATTATAACAATTATTAGAATGGTGAAATATCCCTAAAGGTGTAATAGACACACATGTATTTGGGGTGGTGGTAACTAACAGCTGTCTAATTGGAATTAAGCCCACTCAAAAGGAGGGAATTCATGCACAGTATTGTAAACTTGATATATCTATAATATATATCTATATCTATAATATACTTGACATATCTATAATACAACCTCTACATCTAACCTATAGAATATCAATCACCCAGGAAGAGGTAGAAAAATTGTAAAAGCAAGGGTCCAGGACATCCGGTATGAGATAGTGCCTTCTGTATATGACAGCTAAGCTGTATTTGCGAAATCCCGAAAAATATGGTCACCTATGCAAACCCCAAAACCAGCTGATATGACAATACGGAGAGGAGAAAACTCACATTGCCCTATCACTAGATGAAATACCACAAGTAATCGATGGTTACTTAGAGATGGAAAATGAATCATATTCATGCATGGGCCTCCTGAAGGTTACCCAATCCCAAGCTGCCAGCCCTAAACACATATACATATGAGAAACACTAAATAGAATCCACAGCTATACAAATAAAATAATTAAAGATAAGATCATAAATTTGAAAGGGAAGGGGTTGGAGGCATAGAAATGGTGTAAATGTTGTACTCATTTATAAAATCTTCAAGAAACTTCAACTAAAAAGAATAAAATGTTATAAACTTATTGTACTTCAAAATTTTGAACTCTCTGGTTTATATTAAATTCATGAATGGATATTTGTCAGTTTCCAGATGTCTCAGGTATTGTTACCCTGAGGGATGGACTATGAAACAACTACTTACCTCCCCATAAGTTTCCAATGGCAATCCAAAGTTCAAACTTCCCAGTGTTCACTGTGGGAAACAAATTAGTTTATTAAGGTTACTTATACGTCATAGGTGATGAGCTGTAGAATGAATGTGGTCATGTTAGCCAAAGCAGCTTCTTTGGAAGAGCTGCACTTCATGTGGATGAAGGGATGCTATGCCGTCCTGTAAGGTCTGCACTTGGTGCGATCGGATGGGTTCCCAATGGTTGTCACATGGAACTGTAGTCAGTACCCCTGCGCTGGGGTCTATGTACTCTCTCCCTTCCTAGAGACATGAAAGACACAACCAGGTATGATTAAGGTAGAACTGTTCACAATTGGCTCAGAGGAGAGGCTGAACATTAAGATGAGGGCCCTGTGGTCCTCCCTGCCCTCCTGCACTGGTGGGAGTGCAAACTTGTACAGCCACTTTGGAAAGCAATATGGCACTTTTTCAGAAAAATGGGAGTCAATCTATTTCAAGAAGCAGCTATACCACTCCCAAAGAATGTTCAATCACACCAAAAGGAAACTTGCTCAACTATGTTCAAAGAATGTCTTAAAACTCCATACAAATGAATTCTTTCCATATGCAAATCATCCTGACATTATTGGTAGCTGCAGTGTTCTGAGGGATAAATGTAACAGCCCTGGAGTTGAGCCAACAGCGTTCTTCCATACAGTTTGTGCCCTCTGGATAATCATTGATTCATCATTCATATGAGAATTTTAATCACCCCAATATGATGCTATATATCAATATAATCAAAGCTATTCATGATAACCTATAAATTTATTTTTGTTTTTAATCTTCCTGTGAATAATGTTCTGTTACAAAGGATAGAAGAGAATTGAATTTTCTGAAACACACAACAAAAGACTCCAAACAGAAACCTGTCATTTCTGCAAGAATCAGCAAACAGGTTCCTTTGAAGGACTATGCTGCCAAGTTTTATGCCAACTTGAGAAAACCTAGAGTCATTTGCCAAGAAAAAAACACAATTGAGAAAAGGCCCCTATTAGATTGGTCTATGGGCAGGCCTAAGGGAATATTCTTTGTTGATGATTTATATGGAAGGGTTTTGCTCACCCCTGAGGTTATGATGCCACCCCTGAGTTGGTAGTTCTGGGTGCTCTAAGAATGTAGCTGAGCATGCTATGAGAAGCTAGCCAGTAAACAGTATTCCTCCTATGGTCTTTGTGTCAATTCCTGCTTTCTGGTTCTTGGTTTGAATTTCTGCACTGAATTCCCTTCTGTATGTACTGGTTGCTCATGTAAGCTGAAATGAACTTTTTCTTCATCGTTATGCTTTTGATCACAATACTTTTTCACAGCAGTAGAAACGTTAACTAAGATAAGAACCAACTCAAAGATGAGTAAAGTTGTGTTTTTCTCTTTTCATTTTTTTTTCAGCGTGGTAAAGCTTGTACAGTTCTCAATTAGTTGTGAGAAATATATTGCGCTTGGAGAAAATATGGTACAGTCCCTCTAGAGCATAATTTAACAATAGGTAAAAGGTTTTCTGTTGTACATATAATTTTGAGTTGCATGATCAGTGTCTTACAATGTATTCAAAGTATCTAGTGTAATGTTGAGATATTATCTGTGACATAAAAACAGTAGGATTTTTTTTTTGCTTAATCATTATCAGAGAATGATTCAAGATTTAAACTTGTAGAATTTGGTGTTCTTTCAAGATACTGGAGAAACTCAGCATTAATACCTTTGTTTCTTGAATTATTTGGTCCCATATTGCAGCATGGTTTGGAACTTTTTTTAATTTTATTTTTAAAACAATCTTATTTCATATAGCAACCCCAGTTCCCTCTAACTCCAGTTCTCCCACTACCTCCATCTTCTCCCCATCCCACTTCCTATCCACTCTTCAGAGAGGGTAAAGCCTCCAGTGGGAAGTCAACAAATTCTGACACATCATTTCGAGGCAAGACCAAGGCCCTCCCTCCCATATCCAGGCTGAGCAAGGTATCTCTCCATAGGGAATGTACTGCAAAAATCCAGTTCATGCACTAGGGATAAATCTTAATTCCAGTGCCAGTACCCCACTATTGGCTCAAAAGCTATAGGCCACACCTGAGATGATCACATAACCTTCCAGACAGGCTGTTGCTAACCTAACAAAAAGTCAGGATGTTGTTTTGCTCCTTCCTTTGTAATTTGGAGGATGCTTATAAGAGGTGCTAATTCAGCCTACAAGACAGCTAGCATGCTGACCAGGAAGACATGATGACAAGCACAGGTAGATGTGGGCATGACTAAAAGCCATTCACCTGGTTACCTAAGAAACAGAATGCTAATGATTTTCCCCCTCAGTTTATGTTTTGATGTATAAGGCTGTTTGAAAAAAAAAAAAGGAATTCTCCAAGATGTAAACTCAGGACTTCATGAGAAACCACCTGAGAATCTCCCTGCAGAAAAAGCCATGCGAGTTGTGTCTTTATTCTTGCACCTCCACACCAGCCCAGAGAGAGATAGTTTTTGTTCGGGTCTGGTTGAGAGAAATAATGTATGGTCCGGGCTAGCACCAGACTCCGACACCGCACAAACTGCTCAAGCTACAGAACTGCCACTCACAATCAGAGGGCCTAGTTTGTTCTTGTGCATATTCCTCAGCCGTCAGTCCCAGCAGCTTGAGCGAACCTGACATCTTAACATAATGATATTGTAGCTGAAACCACATTTGTGTCAGGTTTTAATCATCTTTAATTATGTGGTCCAATATTGTAACATGGCTTTGAGCAACATTTTAAAATAATGATGCTGTAGTTGAAACCACATTTTTTGTCAATTTTGCATGATCTTTTCCTTGAATAAGGAACAGATTCATAGTTTCCCCAAACCATGGTCATGCTGGCTGTTATAATTAATTTTGCTGTAGTTTGCTACTTAAAATCAGTATAAAAAATTGCGAACGTGTGTCATCAATATGCTTGTCATAGTTATTCTGAATTTAAACTTTGTGAACTTAATCTATTATGTTCTGATATAGCTGTATTGTCAACAAATTTATTCTTATTAGACAGCTTTTAATTTGCTGAGCTATTTTATTTGATATTTACATCATCTTACCAGAGGAAAATTTTTCTGTTTTGTTAATGATAGTCACCAAATCTTCAGCAGTATAGTTCTTTCTATGCTAGCAGCAAAAAAATGCACTTCGTTCATGAGACAAAGTTTGTAATTCAAACATTGGTTCTACTATTTCAGTGTCTCTCTTTTCCTTCCATGCTTCAGGGGCCCCAGCTCGGATGTGCTGGATACCTGGGACAGCTAAGAATCTGAGTCCAGGACAGCAGTAATTTGTGTCTACTTCCAAATGGCCTAGCTTTTGTACCTGAATGTGATTCAGGATAGTTAATTATGGTGGTTTGAAAGAAAATGAAAATGAAAGCAATATTAGGAGGTGTGGCCTTGTTGGAGGAAGTTTGTCTCTGTGGGAGGGAGGGAGACTGGAGGTCTCCTTTCAAGCTTCCCTCACTGTGACATTCTTGTTGCATGCAAGATGTAGCGCTCTCTGCTCCAGCACCAAATCTGCCTTCATGCTGCCATGTTCCCCTTCGTGATCATAAGGGACTAAACCTCTGAAACTGCAAGCAAACTACCCTCAATTAAATGTTTTCTTCATAAAAGTGGCCATGGTTATGGTGTCTCTTCACAACAACAGTAAACCCTAACAAAGAAACTGATGTATTTGAGATAATGATTTCAGTTGGGTCCTCAACAGAAACAGTAGCACTTGTGCATTCAAAAATGAGTCTCGGAGTAAGGTGAGCTCACATTTTCCTCTTCGTCCCTCTACCAGAGACTAAAGTTCTGTCTTTGTGCATGCTAAATAAGTGTTCTGTTGGTCAGCTGCATCAATCTGGTTAGTCAGATCAATATGCTGTTTTTTTTTTAATGGTACAAGCACAGAAATCTAGCTGAAAAAGAAGAACACTCAAGTTCATTCTCTCTCTGCTCTTGACTGCAGATAGCTTGTGATGAGCTGTTTCAATTTCCTGCCAATATCACTTCTCAGATATGGACTGTAATCTGGAACTGTGAACTAAAATAAAATCTTTCTCTCATAAGTAGTTTTTTGGTCAAGGTTTTTGTCATAATAACAGAAATGAAACAAGAATTGGCACTGATCCCACTAGCATGGCCCTGTTATTATAATCCTATTTAGCCTTTGGTCATTAGAAACCTTATGTTCCAATACACTCATGTTAGATTTAGGGTTTCAAGATATGAATATTATGAACATGGACACAGACAAAAGTTCTATCTGTAGTAGATGGGAAACCATTTGAATCATTTAGCTCTTGGAAGCTTCCTGGTCAAGTCTTTGTATCTATTGTGGTCCAAAAGACAAATACTCTCTAAGACACAAAAAATTGGGACTGTCTGCATTAGGTAACTAGAGGTAGGTCATTTATAAAATTGTAACAAACAAACAATTTAACAAAAGAAACTAGACAATGAAGTGATGATGGAAATCAAAAGAGATTGGCCTGATAGAAATCAAGACTCAGAAGTTATGATAAAATGGAGTACATAAAATGCTAACAGATGAAAAAAGATAATCTCATCATTAATCTGAAAATCTGCCAACACTGCTCTGAGCAGAAATTATTCAGGGAGGTTTTAAGAATTTGAAAAGGTCAACTTGTTCTACTCAAGATTAGCGTCATGGCAGAGTGCTTTAGCATTTGAGTAATAATTGACTTAAAAGCAATTTTATTCTCAGAGTGAAGTATCTGCATATTAACATACTGCTTTAAATATGAGGCTGATTTTTTTAGATGTTGATAGGCAAGACATGCACACAATCATACTGACATACTATACAGTTTCTCAGAAATGTACAGCACATGTGCTAGAAATATATAAAATGGAAAGCCATATTTAACAAGAAATTTTATTATTTTTCTTTTACACATATAGTGTTATTTCCATTGAATTGTGGAGCTGTATCAATGACATTACAGGGCTGGTTTAGAGAACACATCACACCTCAGAATAAGGCAGTTGCTGGGAAAAGGAAGCCAGGGCCTGCGGTGTTAACAATGAAGGCATGTAGACAAGATTTTAAAAAATTATAAAACAAAAACAAAGACACTTACAACCTAAGTTTGGGCCTTTCGTGTAGCAGGTTGAAGTTCTCTCCCTGTTTCACCACCATTAGCACCATCCAGGGAATCCCTAGAAATGCAGTCTTTATTGTCTTCCCCAAAGGATCTACAGCATCAGCAACACTGAGCGTGGGAGTAAGTAAAACTGGCTTTACAAGCTCTCAGAGAATCCAGTTTGAGAACTACTTCTTTGGCATGAAGAGCAATGTTATATACACAAGACGCTTTGTCCCAACCATTTGAATTCACACAAAAGTTGATGAGCTTAGGGGAAAGCTACACTGGACAGCTTTTAGCAAAAATAGGCATATAATTAATTTAGACCATTTATGTAGTTAACAATTTTTTCTGAAAATACTCTATTGATTTATTCTGTTCAGTTCCTTATCTATATGATGGTGACATGAATATTTAACATATACTTTTAAATATTCTCATATTTATGTCATTTACAAAAATATTACTGCATTGTTCAAAAACTCATTACACTTAGTTATATTAAAATATTTTGTTTTTAAGTTCCAAACATTAATATCATTCAAATTACCTTTAAAGATGCCCATTTATCCTCTGGTTTTATTAGAGGAAGAGTTTTAATCCTGTCTCTGTCACTGCCAGAGCTTGGTGTAGTTGTAAGCCTTTCATCTTTCAATTTTTTTCTTCTCCACCTCAGGTAATAATATCAGAAACCCAGCAGAAATGGTATGTTGAGTGGCTGAAATTTGTCGGAGAAAATGCTACACAGTTAAGATGACATTCAGATCCCACATTTCTTTCAGAAAGAAATGTCTGTCTTATTTCCTCTGTTCAGAACTTCCCCCCTCCATCCCAGTCTTGCTGATTCTTTACATGTGAAGTTTACATTTATTACAAGAATTTCAGAAGGGTAACTATAATGCCCCATACGTGTCTCATCACAACATGTATCTAATAAATTCTAATATTGTTTTTAAGTATAATATTCTAATTCAGTTTATGTTAATAGGGTTTATTATAATGGTTTTTAAAAACAGAACCCATATTTTGTTGTTTTTTTTTATCTGTGCAATGTATACAGTCACAGAGTACAAGAAATCAATGTGACCAAATGCAGCCATGTACAAAAGCAAGACATATACTACACAATCTGAAGCTCTTTGGAAAAAGCCAGAAACATAAGTCTGGGTAAGCAAAGATGTAAAATCTTGGAAAGATAAGTCAAATATAAGTGTTATTTTAGTGACTGGAATGGACAAGCTGTTTTTTGATAACTTTTTCCAGAAATCAAAAATAACATATTTCTGAACTACAGCAGCCCATTATTTCTCACCTGTTTGAACGGGCTACTGACTTGTGCTTAGTGTTCGAGAGCTGACCAAAGACACAGTAGAAAAACTCTAGATGCTTTCATATAGTTTTTAAAACTAGTAATTCAATTTAACTAATGAAATGCTAATCAGTTTTAAATTAATCATTAAAAGAGACTTAGCCTGGCTTACTTCTAAATGCATGCTCTCCTCTGTCTTCATTTTTGTAATATGTAAGAGAAAGGGGTCTTCTGCTTCTTCAGCACCAGTGTAATGATTGTTTGATTATTATTAACTATTGACACTAAATTATTGTATGGAAATGACTTTAAAATAAACATAATAGCTACTCAATGAGCTATTGCTATTTCAGCGTTTTTCCTATCCACGCTGTGTCTTCTACATGTCACAGAAAGCTGTGCAAGTGTGCTTATCTGGAATGATTTTGAAACTACTGCCTAAAAATCTAAGTTTTCATTTCCCATGGATTTCAGGTAATCAACAGTTTGGTTAAAATAGCAACTTCTATGTATTATGTGTCCTCATTAACAATTGTGTAGTAGTATTTCCACTTGAGAGATGAGAAACGTAAGTTTAATGTTGAACAAGTAGGTGCTATGAGATCTCTCAGAAAGTAAGTGGCAAATATTTTTTAAAATTTCCTAGCCGGGAAGTGGTAGCATGCATTTTTAATCCCAGAACTCGGGAGGCAGAGGCAGGTGAATCTCTGTTAATTCAAGGCCAGCCTGACCTACAAGAGCTAGTCCCAGGACAGGCACAGAGCTATAGAGAAATCCTGTCTCGGCAAAATAAATTTTCATTTTATTTAAATGAAAAAATTCAAATATGCCCCCATGTGTGTGTATATGTTTGTGTGTGTGTGTGTGCATGCGTGAACACACACACAGCTTATGCAAAAGTTCAATATTGCATATAACTTACAGGAAATTATTCATCTTATTTATATTTTCTTAGACGAGTAGTTAAATTTTTGTTCTTTCTCTATATCAAGAAACCCATACCCGTGGACAAACTACTCATTCTCTGGCCCCATATTGTTTATTCTTTTTCTCCAACTATATTTTAAAGATTCATGTAATAGTTCATTGAAAAAAAAACAGGTCAGATTAGCTGCACATCTTCCACCTGAGTGAAAAGCCAGTAAAACAGTTCAACATGTTTTTATATCTAAAACAGACAGATGGCAAGTTAATAACAGTGCTGCATAAATTGAATATGAAATAATGTGATAATTTATCAGAGGTGAATCTGTATGAAAAGGAGATGTATCACACGATATTGGCTAATCTGGAAGAATCACATTTCATTATTATCCTGGTTGGTTTCTGACAAGTTACCATAAACCTAGACATATCTGAGAAGAAGAACTCTTAATCGAGGAAATGTATTCATAAAATTAGCCTACAGTCAAGTTTGTAGAGCATTTTCTTGACTAATGACTGATTCCATAGGACTGAGATCATTGAAGACAATGACAGTCCTGGGCAGCTTGTCCAATGTAATATAAGAAAGCAGGCGGAGCAAATCATGGCAAGAGCAAGCCAATACGCAGCATTCATTTATGGCCTTTGCTCCAGATCCTGCCTCCAAGTTCCTGTGCTGCTTGAGTTTCAGTCCTGACTTCCCTCAATGGTGGAATGTTACCTGGAAGGGTAAGACGTGGTGACCCATTTGGTTACCAAGTTATTTTTGTCATGGTATATAACTCACAGCAGTAACACCCCTAAGACCTTTACCATAGTTACAAATTTGGAGGTTTTGGAAACTATAATCTTTAAAGAATTGATAAAAAAAAAACTAGAGGTCAGACTATAGCTCTTAGAAACAGGTGACAGTATTATAATTGATAGGGGTATCAGGAATATAGAAAGTTTGTTTATCTTTAATGTAAACAAAGTTAATAGTGTCATGTGAAATTTCCAAAAAAAGCTACAGGAGCAATGAGACCTAACCCAAGGTTGTATACACTGAGGCCTTAAGTCTGGTTCGTTATTTTTTGTTATTTGAGACAGACTAAAGCACACACACACACACACGGTTGACATCATGCTTTCTCTGTAACCTAGAATAATATTAAACATGTCATTTGTCTGCCTCTACCCCAAAAGTGTTGGGTATATATATATATATATAATCACCATTCACAGTAAATCTGAAGTATGTTGTGATTTTTACATTTCAGCTGGTGAGAGGCTGTAGATGAGGTATTGTTTTGCCTTAAAATTTTCAGATTTTTCATGTTTATATTATCCCAATTTGCCCCTCTAAATTTGAGCTCTAAAATTTAAAAGTTAAGAAATACTTAATAAAGATCACTTTTAAATACCTCATTTATGTTTACTAGAAGCATATATCCTCTTATCAGGTCTAATCTAAGTTGGAACATGAAAAAGTCTAAGGGTTTCCATTTGAGGGGAATCTAAAGAGAAGATATGGTTGTTATAATTAAAATTGTGGTGACAATATGAAATACTCTTTGTCATGAGGTATCTGGTAACTATGATGTTAATAAGTTGTTAAAATGTACTGATTCTGGGTATGTAAATCTTAAAGACTAGGACACACTGCCTTGGTTGTGGGGTATATCATTCAGTGTCATGATCTTCAATGACACAGTTTCCTCCTGTGCTGCTGTCAAAACTGGAAGAGGCTTTAGGTCTCAGAAGACAGCTGTTTTCATTCCATTCCTATTTGAGTGAGATCCCATGTGTGGTTAAAAATAGCACAATCTCAGTTACATGTGGGTTCTATGGAAAGCATAAGAATTTTAAAAAGGAACACAATAATGAATTAAAAGGAAAACAGTGAGGCTGTAGTTATTGAGTGTATGTCATATGAACAGTATAAAGAAAAACAATGGAGAAATAAAAATAAAAAAGGAAGGGTATAAGTCTTGATAGACATGTGTGGTGGTTTAAATGAAAATTGCCTCCATAGGCCCATAGGGGCTAGAATTATCACAAAGTGTGGCCCTGTTGGAGTAGATGTGGCCGTTTTAGAAGTGTGTCGCTGGAGGTGAAGATTTCAAGTGTTCATCCCAGGCTCAGTGCCCCTCTCTTTTCCTGCTTCCTGTGAATCCATATGTCGAATTCTCATCTATCTCTCCAGCACCTTATCTGCCTGCATGGCACCATGCTTTCCACCATTATGGTAATGGATTTTAAACCTCTCAACTGTAAGTTAACCCCAATTAAATGCTTCCTTCATAAAAGTTGCCAGGGTCACTGTGTCTCATCATAGCAATAAAACACTAATTATGACAGAAATTGGTACCAGGGGCTGGAGGAATGTTGTGATAGGCTGGACCACATTATTTTTTAGAAGAATTTGGAATTAATTGTGACTTTGGACTAGAAAACCAATTGGGCATTTTAAGCAAAACTTAATGAACAATTCTAAGAAGAAACATAGAAACCAGTGGTGCTGAAGGTGATTTGAATTGCAAGAGCCAGGGTTAAGAGGTTTCAAAGGAGAACTGGATTATATAGTATGTGGTTTAGAGATCATTTTTATAATATTTTGATGTATTTTGCCCTTGTCTGAAAAGTCTGCTTGAGGCTCAATTGAAGAATTTTGAGATTAATTGTGTTGACTGTATTATGTGGTTATTAATGGCCAGTTATGTAGGTCTACAATGAAAAGGAGCAAGCTGGGTGAGGAACAATACAAATGTACGGTTTGAGGGGTAAGGAACACCAGGGAGTGTAAACACATTAAAGAAAAGCCAGATGCTGAGTGGAATAAAGAGTCTGACCTCAGAGCAAGATCCCACACAGCTAAGCTTCCAACTTGTAAAAAGAACTTTAAAGAAAAGTGAAAAGAAAATTTTTACAAAGTTTAGTGCCAGGATTGGTGGTTCACCCCTTTAATCCAAGCTCGAGGAAGGCAGAAGCTGGTTGATCTCTGAGTTCATGTCCAACCTGGTCTTCTTTGAATGAGGGGTTCTTATTCTAAGCCCAGCAAAGAGCAAAGCTTAGCAGCTATGATCGATGGTTCAGGCTTTCGAATCAAGGATATAGAGAAGGAATAGAATCTCCTTCCATGACTAAGGGAAGCTGCTAGCAAATGAAAAAATAATAAGAAATGAAAAGGAAGGACATGACTGCTCCTAGGTCTGGTGGTTAGAAGACAGTTCACTATAGATAAAAGGGAGAGAAATTTATTTAGAGGCAGAGACACCTGGGAAATTCCAGAGTAGGCATGATTCTGAGCCAAGGATGAGGTGAAGTGGGTGGTGGAGGAAGAGGAGATCCAGGGGAAGCAGGAGCAGCAGCCAAGAGGACAATGGGTAAAAGGGGGATAAGTAACCAAAACGGTTTTATTATATAGGGAAAATTGTAGCTGGAGGCTTTTCTGCTTCCAGCCTGGTCTCTCAGCCACTTATAAAATAATCGCTCAGAGGCTTAATATAAATTATAATTGTTTGGCTGATGACTCAGGCTTATTACTGACTACCTCTTACATTTAAATTAATCTATTTCTATCAGTCTGTATATCACCATGTGGCCTGTGGCTTGCCATAGATGCTCTGACATCTTTCTCCTCCAGGGGTTGCTGGTGCTACTTTCAACTCTTACCTTCTTTCTCCCAGTATTCAATTTGACTTTTTCACCTAGCTATATTCTGTCCTGCCATATGCTAAAATAATTTTATTCATCAACCCATAAAGCCAACACATAGTCACAGCATACAAAAGGACACCTCACATCAGAAAAGCCTCTTGGGGAAGGGCAGTCTGATGTAGGAGGGTCATCCGTCTATGTGTTACTTTCATTGGTTAATAAAGAAACTGCCTTGGCCCTTTTGATAGGCCAGCCCTTAGGTGGGTGGAGTAGACAGAACAGAATGCTG
>LOEQ01001895.1:284313-296395 GCA_001685075.1 Bramus lutescens
TTACCGGGAAGATTCTAACCCACGTCCATCTTGGGCCGGCCGGAGCCTCATGCAATGATTTGTTTATAAATGTTTATTTTCACTTAAAGGAGGATATGATATAGAAATGAATACTTTACAATGGTATGGCTCTTGGTCTACTGATATAAATTTAAGGTCAATTTTGTTATATGTATATTTCTAATCTTGTTTAAGGTATTCTGCTTATGCAACTCATTTAAAAATGCAATGTATAATTAAAAATTAATGATTAATAGATAGTCATATGTAATAGTCAAACTTGTAACCATGTTAGTTAGGTATTCTAGATATCTAGAGATATATTTTAGCTATATAGATAATCTTCAGCACTTCAAAGGCCTATGGAGTATGGCATTTAAAAGGTTTCAAGAACATAGACTTTTCTCGACAATGGGATATGTTTGCTTCTGGCAGCACCAAATACTTTAGAGAGGTTGATAGTCATTGAAGAAACTCTCTATGAAATTTACCTTCAATGTAACAAGGCCAACCATTTGTGCAAAAAAAAAAAAGCTTTTGCCTGGAATGCTTGATGTTATGCTGTATGAAATGGACATGTGGAACGCACAGGAAAATTACTGCTAAAGCTGCCTAAAGAAGGTGAGACAGTCCTTCAGGGTTCCTGCTTCATTAAAGAGCCTGCCAGACATACTGCAGGACACAGAATAAAGCAACTGATGGGCTTTGCCAGTACAAGGCAAAACAGATCTACAGATTTCCTGCTTCAGTGAAAAGTCTGCAGGCTGAAGATGGATGTCCCAATGTTAAAGAATTACTTTGGGTTACTGTCCAGGCAGCAAGATGTCTCTGTAATTTCTAGAACTTTGAAAGTTGTTTATTTAGGTATTGTGGTGTCTCTGAAGAGGTGAAGACAGATAGTTATAGTTTTTTGCAGTTATGATAAAAGATAAATTAGATATGAAACTTTAAACTCACAAAGAAATATTGTAATTGTAATCCTTGCTTGACACCAATTCTGTTAATGTAATTTTACTATGCTATATTTAAAATCTTCCTTTTCATTTAGACAGAAAAGGGAGATGATATGGGACTCCTATTTGAATGCTATGAATATGTTTTATTACCATTGGTTAATAAAGAAGCTGTTTCAGTCAATGTCTCAGCAGAATAAAGCCAGGCAGGAAATCTGAACAGAGATATAGAGAGAGTGTAGGCAGAGTCAGAAAAATGCCATTTAACTGAAGAAGGAGAAAGATGACAGAAGGCCAGAACCTTACCAGTTGGCTACCACCTTGTGGCAGGACAGAAATTAATAGAGATGGATTAATTTAAAATGTAAAAGCTAACTAGAAATATGCCTGAGACATTGGTCCAACAGTGTTCTAATAATGTAGTATCTGATTATTTGGGTTTGGGTGGCTGAATCAGTTCACTTTTCATATTTACCACAAAAAAACACTATGGCTATAAGGATAAAATATTAATTACCAGACTGATAGTAATTATAATTGATATTATGTCAGTCTTAGATAAATCATTTATATTTTCTTTTTCTGCTTCTATTTTCAAATCATCCAAAGTAACTCTATACAGGATTCTAATACCCTGAATTATTTTTCCCATTCTTAATTTGGGAAAGATCTTCATTGTAGTATTCCTTAACCTCTCCCAGATGTCCTACCAAATTTGATGACTTCTCAGTTTGTCTAGTGCTGGTATCATTTCACTGTCACTTGCTAGAGCACCAAATGTTGTTTTAAACAATGTCTCAGATATTTGATTTTACCAGTAAAGACTTGGGAGCCAGATGCTGGGATGAAAGCCTGCTAGTTCAGAGAGGCAGAGAAAGCACTCAGCTGACCCTCCTCCTCTGGAGAACTTTCTCCTATGCCATTCCGCAAAAAGCTCCTCCAACTGGATTTCCTATTAAATCCTGCCTGATTTATTCCTCCTACTTGGAGGGAAGAGCAAGGACTATGAAAGAAATAGACAAGAGATGACAGATAGAATCAGGAGGGAATCCAGTGAATACTGTGATCTGTCCAGATTTATTTCTCAAAGCCCTTATATACCCAAGCCAAAGGGTGAGCACAAAAGACTTTCTTATCATGATACAATGAAAATATCAGTGTAATTGCTTCCTTAACTGTCAAAGCACCTAGCAACCATGCCTTAAATCAAACATCCTGATATCTGGTCTTGAGGATTAAGACATCTAGTAACCACACCTTAGATCATAATCCAGTTTTCTAGGCAAGACATCCAGTAGCTACACCTTAGGTTAAACATCCTATCAGATAACCTTGAAGAAGCAAGACTAGGTTTGAACTCTCTGACCTTTAGTCAAAGTAGAAAGAACCAACTTATGAAGGTCTTCACAATGTCCATCACTTCCACTTCCTGTGTGTCTCCTGAATTCCTCATATTCTCTTTTTCTTTTCCTATCAACTGTTGCTTGCTCTGCCTCTTGTCCTATGGTTGATTTTATTTAATCCTGTTTACAATATTCAAGAAGAAAGCTCTTGGATTAAAGGTATGTGGTAGGGCTATGTTACGCCACAGTTAGAAACAGGATTTTTTTTTTTACAATAAATAAGGCAATCTCAGTGTTTACAGTGTGATCAAGTATCCTGAAAAAAAAAATCCCTGAAGACATTTTTTTTTCTGCCAGAAATTTAAATCCACCAATTTGTTCATTCTGGTAGTCCTATTAGAACAGACACTTAGAAACTTTTCCTGTTAAGAGTAGTTGGCCTGAAAGGCAATGCCAATGCTTGATGTGATGTCATATTTTTGTCTTCTCCTTTTTTCATCTCCTTAGTTTTGAGTTACTGGCCTCATTCTGTAAGTATGTGTGTTGAAGTAGAGAGATACATCATAGCCCTAAATACCTAACTGCCTTGGATTCCACAAATAAAAAACCCAGATGTGCTACCTGAAATAATGGCAATTATCCATGATAATTAATTAACCATAGTATGAAAACAGGTACATCTCATCCAACAATAAAGATTGCTTTGGGCCATTTAGTACAATCAAAACTGAGGAAATTATTTAGGAGACTGCATCTTCCCTCAAACAGCTTAATTTGATGGGTATGTTGATATGTGTATGTATCATAGCTTTAGTAAAGTTCTTGTATTTGTAAATTGTATATTAAAATATTAAGGGAAAAATCTATAGTATTTATCTAATGTTTATTAAATTAATAGGTTTTAAACATATATTAAAAGTATTTTGGTCAGAAAGACATACTTTATATCTTCTCCTTTTCTCATGAACTTTGATTAGTGAATAAATAAAAGAAAGTTTTATTTTCACTTTCAGAAACACTGTTGAGATAAAATTAAGATCTATATAACCCATGTAAGCTTTGTAACTCAAAGAAACTTGTATGTTATAACTTGAATAAATGCTATTTTACTTTTTAAATTAATTTTTTTAATTATCTTTTCTCATTTTACGTATCAATCCCTGTTCCCACTTCATCCCTTTCTCCCTCCAACTTTCCTCTGATTCCACCTGCCTCCATCCATTCCTCAGAATGGGTAAGGCTTCCCATAGGGAGTCAACAAAGTCTAGCTCATTGCTTTGAGGCAGGACCAAACCCCTGCCCATTATATCTATGCTGAGCAAGGTATCCATCCAAAGATAATGGATTCCAAGCAGCCAGTACCCGTGCTACTGCCAGTGGCCCCACAGTCTGCCCCAGCCATACAAGTGTCATTCACATTCAGAGGGTCTAGTTCAGTCCTATGCTGGTTCCCTTGCTGTCTAGTCAGATTTGTGGGTTCCCATTAACTCAGGCAAGCTGTTTCAGTGGGTATCCCCATCATGATACTGACCTCCTTGCTCATATTCTTACTTCTTCCACTCTTTAACTCAATTTTGGGACCTCATCCTAGTGCTCCGGTGTGGATCTCTGTCTCTGCTTCCATCAGAATGAATGAAGTTGCTGAATGAAGGTTATATAATGACATTTAATGTAGTCATCTATCTGACTACAGGTCAAGACCAGTTCAGGCACCCTCTCTACTATTGCTTAGGTTCTTAGCTGGGATTATCCTTGTGGATTCTTAAGAATTTCTCTAGTGCCAGGTTTCTTGCTAGTCCCATAATGGCTCTCTCAATTAAGATATTTCTTCCTTGTTCTCTTCCTCTGTCCTTCCCCCATCCTGACCATCCTGTTCTCTCAAGTTCTCCTCCCCCTCTCCTTCTTCAATTTTCCTCCTCTTCTGCCCTCCCTTTTCCCCCACACCCATGCTCCCAATTTTCTCTCAGGAGATCTTATCTATTTCTTATTCCCAGGGGGGGTCTATATGTTTCTCTTATGGTTCTCCTGACCTAAAAAGATGAGCATAGTATGTACTCACTCATAAGTATATATTAGCTATAAAGTAAAGAACAATGAACTTATAGTCCATGACCCCAGAGAAGCTAAGTAACAGTGAATGTTATTTAGTATTTAAAACACCTTAAGGATTTATAAAACATTTTTTAACAACTCTCCAATTATATTAGGTTTTAAGATACCTAGAATTCTTTAATTCTGTGGTTTGAATGTGAAATATTCTTCATTCTTTGATGTGTTTGGACACTTGGTCCCTAGCACTACTAGGAAGTTTCTGGAAACTTTAAGAGGTAGCCTTGCTGGAGAAAGTACATCACTGGGGATAGGTTTGAGGTTTTATAGTCTAGTTCACTCCTTCTTCCCTATCTTCTTTCTGTGTGTGGACACAGTGTGAACCACCAATTGCTTCCTTCTGCTGCCCTGCCTTCTCTGCCTGTTGTCATGACTGTATCCCTCCAGGAATGTGAGGCAAAAATACATCTTTTCTCCTTTAAACTGTTTTTGTGAGCTGTTGTGGAATAATAATTTAAGATGTGTTCAATTTGTTTATGCTGTGGAACATTTGTTTAATGATGTAAATGTGTGTTGCATTGTCTTATGCTGCATTTGGTTAACTCTGTGAAGCTGTGTTACTTTGCCTGTCTAAAACACCTGATTGGTCTAATAAAGAGCTGAATGGTCAGTAGCAAGGTAGGAGAAAGGATAGGAGGGGATGGCAGGCACAGTGAATAAGTAAATAGGAGGGGGGATCTAGGAACAAAAGAGGATTAAGGAGTAAAAAAGGGGGGGCAGCCTCCTGGCTACACAGCCAAACATGGAATGAGAAGAAACGTCAAAATATACAGAAATAGAGAAAGCTAAAAGTCCAGAGGCAAAAGGTAGACAGGATAATTTAAGAAAAGCTGTCTAGAAACAAGCCAAGTGAAGGCCAGGCATTTATAAGTAAGAATGAATTTCTGTGTGATCATTTGGTGACTGGGTGGTGGGCCCATCAAAGAGCAAAAACCCGAAGAATGAAGAGAAAATAAGTGTAGTCAGATTTCATTCCTTCAAGAATAAGGAAATAAACACAGCAATTGATACCTGGGGATCATTGTTGTGGGAAACTGAACTTGCAGCATTTAAGACTTGGTTTTGTGGGAGAAATGCTTATTTCGGCATTAAGATGAAAAGGCCACGAGGTGCTGTTGGCAGAGATTATGAACCTCTCCAGTGAAAGGTTGGGAGATAGGAATGCCTAAGGAAATGTGAAGAGTTGGGCCCCAGCTCAGGAGTGTTCATAGCTGAGCCTGACCTGCTGTTCCCTCTCTCTGCTTCTTGACAGCTGACTGGGCCTCATGTTCCCACCACACCTTTCCCGTCACAGTTTGCTATATCACCTCTGGAACTGTAAGCAAAATAATCCATCCTTTTCTGAGTTAATTTTTATATGAATATTATCATAGTAACAGAAACGAATAATACAAAAGGCTTCTAAGACTCTGGTAAAGCATTTACCAGGCATTTAAATATGTACTGTTAAACATCCAACACAAACACACTTTAAATTAGGCATGCTAACACTAGATGTAAAACAAATAAAAAGTTTAATTTTTATTGTATAAAATACAATGACAAGAAATTTTAGTCAATTCTTTCCTAGGATAGAAAATAACACATAAAGATAATTACATGAAAATAATTATCATAAGAAGACATCATAGGGATGTGAGGGGTTAGGATAAAATTACTATTTGGACTACCTAAGATCACATACATTTAGACCTTAATCTGGTTTATTGCTAATTTAACACAAATATCTATATCTGAAGGGAATATCATCTCTATGGTCAAAGAACACAGCTAATATGTTAAGTTTGTAATTCCTGCTTCTCAGTAATCAAGAGGCTTCAACCTGACTCTGGAATCAGGGCTCTCTTCCTTCCTCTGTCCCCATAATTTTCCTGTCATTGTAGATTGCTTCATATTCAATATTATAAAATAAAATACAGTACCATATAAGTAAAATAGGGAAATAAAAAGAAGGCTAAATTTGTAATGGTGATTTAAAACAAGAAAAATAAGGATAGCATTGTCATTGTGCAGAAGTGATGAAAACTAACCAAAAAAGTTATACTTCCATATCTGTTGTAGTTCAACAAAACAATTGTCTGCACTCATATAATGGAATATTGTATAGTATCTATAAATTACAGCATCTTTGCTATTCACAAAGACATGGATAAATTTTATACATAAGTTCTTTGACAAAAATTAAGACTTTAAAAGCCAACATTTTATTTATATTGAAGAGAAAAACAAAAGAACAACATTTGGACAATGAAATTAGGGTAGTGACATATAGTACACTTTATTTTTTTATGTATGTCAGAATTAAGCAAAAAATTTACTTGAATTAATGTTGATAGTCAAAAAATCTCTTCAATATAGGATTATCTTGCTACCATCTGGAACTAGTAATCATGGAGTTAGATAAAAAAATCATTAAAAACTATGAGAGAAGATAATAATTTTGATGTGATTTTATGTTCCTAATGTAAAAAATACTAGAAATAATGGACTCATGCAAGGAGTCATAAGACAACATAAATAAGAACTTGTCTGAATAAATTTAAATGTTGAATGTATAGGAAAGTCTCAGTTACAATAGTTCATTAACAGCCATTCTTAAAATCTGTGTAGATGCCACCCACATACCCAACACTGGCACTTGTGAAGGTTTCTGTTTTCCAGAGACAGCTAGACGTATTCCCATATGTAGATGACTCACAGCTTTGAGGTCATATTATTGATTTCTTGTCCTTCAGGCTCTTATTCTTTTCCTGATGTTAAATAGAATGCTTGTGGATTGCAATAAGTTCTTAAGTCATACTTAGCAAAACACCAGTGATGATAACTCCCACAAGGGATGCCATTCCAATGCCAGGCTTGAAGGATTTTTATTATGCTTGCAAACTTTCTGCTGTCATTTATCAACACAGGCAAATAAGCATTGGCCCAGAATACAAAATATCCAGCAACTACCTTTTGTTTGTTTTCTAACATTGATTTGGCACCTTTTACATCATTTTGTCTTTGTATTTGTTGGTTAACTCCCTAACAGTTATTCACCAGTCATATTTGATAAAAATAAGGGAACTAGAAAGGAGAAAATTTGAAGTAACAGGATACTGGGATGAATACTTTTAAAATGTGTTAATTTTATAAGTTTTCTTTCTTCAAGGTCAACAGTAAAATTAAAATGTAATTGATAATGAAGATGTAAAGCTCTAAACAAAGTTTGACAACTTTGTAATGGTATTTTAACTATATAGAAGTTCATTGATCTGCATAATGTTTAAGACTGGGCAAGGGTTTGATTTAGTTACTACCTTAATCTAGGGCTGTAAAATTGTATGTGTGTGTGTGTGTGTGTGTGTGCATGTGCATCATTCCTTTATGGACAGGCATAGCATATAAGAAAACATCTGGTTTTTGTTGTTTTACAGTTTTTTATTTGTTTGTTTTGTTTTTTACACTGATTTTAATATAAGCTTTTGTACTAGACACTTTTCTCACTTATGTGAAAAAGTACCTGATAAAGAAATGAAAGCCTAAAGAAAGATTATTTGGGCTCACGGTTTGAGAGTTCAGCCCTTCAGTACTGGAGAAATATGACAGCAAAGATATGAGGTGGCTGCTCACACTCAGCCTAATATCAGAAAACAGAGGGCGACAATGTTTCCTTTCCCCTAGTCTTCTTTTTCGCTAGTCTGGGACCTCAGCACACGGGATGTCTTGGTCAGCAGTCAGATTAGGTCTTTCTTTCTCAGTCAATCCTCATGGAGTTGCAGTCATAGACTGGTTCAGAGAGTCACTTACTAAATGATTCTAAATCCTATTAGATCAGCCATCAAGACAAACCCTCAAATATACTGGAAATTATTCGTATATGATTCCTTATGTTATGTAAATATAATTAATTTTCATCAGTAAGTGACTGATTTTTATGACCTATAGACCAAGTGCCTAAATGGTACTATTTATGAAGATAATCAGTATGATAAAATGAGGTTCTTTTATTTATTAGAAAATCTGAAAAGTTTGCTTAAAAAAACCTAGTTATGGTATATTTTAAGCAGATTAATAAACTCAAATATTAAAAAGTTGATTTTACAAAATGTCATACATTGTCATGATTAATTTATGAAATTGAGATATCTGATCTTTTTAATATAATAAATAAACTATTTCAGGTAAATTTCTCTGCACTTGTCTGATATTCAATGAAATTCAATCTGTTCTGTAATTCATTTGGGGTATTTAAACATTAGCATTTTTATATTTAATATTTGTAAATGAAAATTTTCTTGGGTTATAGATTAAAGTGTTTCAATATGACTCGAAGAAAAACAAGAGATATGAGAATAAGGTAAGTTGTGAGGAATAGGAAATGTGCTGTAACTTATAGTAAAAGTAATTTTAAAGTGTCTGCTTTAAATATATTTTGCAGGTAATTTAATTTATTATTCAAAGGCAAATCATTGTAGGAGGAGGCTGCTAGTTGGTTCCCAGCTGCTTAGCCCCAAAATAATCACACAGAAACTGTATTAATTAAATCACTGCTTGGCTCATTAGCTCTAGTTTCTTGTTGGCTAACTCTTACATCTTAATTTAACTCATTTCTATTAATCTGTGTACTGCCACGTGGCTGAGACTAACCGGGTAAAGTTCTGTTTCACTCTGGTGGGGTTACATGGCTTCTCTCCAACTCCTCCTTCTTTCTCCCAGGATTCTCTTTAGTTTCCCTCACCAACCTCTATTCCCTGCACAGGCCCAAGACAGTTTCTTTATTAACCAATGGTATTCACAGCATACAGAGGGAAATTCCACATCAAATCATGGTGTATAATCATGAGAATTGCTAAACAGATGTCATGCCTCATGCTTGCAATCCTAGCACTTTTGAGGTTGAGGCAGGGTGATTTTTGTGCATTCAAGCCCAGCCTGGGTCATCTAGTAGTTTCTAATCTAACCTGAGCTACAGAAAGAGATCCTATTCACAACAACAACAACAAAAATAGTTGCAGTGATCCTATTCTGACCCTGTGTTCCTCGCTGTAGAGTGTAGTGTGTCCATTGGTTCAGTTTCTATAGTGGTCATGGTTTTCCTTAAACCTGTCTGCAGAACATTTTCTCAGTACAAGCCATTGGCTGTCTTGGTGTTACTTCTGTTACCTATCAGGTTGCTTGTTGCTCTGCTTTTCTGGAAATTCTATGTTCTGTGTTTTATATTTTCACTTTGTCAAAAGGGTTCTTGAAAATCATTTTCATATAAATATGAGAATAAAATTTAATCTTTTTCTCTGAAATATCATTATTCCAACCCCTCATTTTAAAGACAAAATCATCCTTTAGTCAATTGCTTAAAAATATCATGCAGTAGAGAAACAAAGTTTAAAAATTTTATAAATCTCAGTGAAAAACTTTGTAGCCTACACATTATTCTCATATTGTATTTACAAGATAAACGTATAGACACAGACAGAACACCATGGATTCTTGTATTTCTAGAGTTGTCAGATCATCAAGAAATGTTACACACACACACACACAAATTAAGTTACTTTTTTCTATAGAAAAGTGCATACTCCGTTTTTATCTATCTTTTAACATCAACAGATCCTACATTAGAATTTGAATTTGACAAACTTGGTATATTTTCTTATGTAGAATCGAAAAAAAAAAGAACAGAGTGCAATAGTGAGGAGATACAGCTAGGATACGGAAGTTTTGAAGTGTCACTATGTGTCCACTTGTGATTGAATCATTCTTTTAGAACCTTGGATGATATTGCTGAACCTCAGTTTCACTAATATTCCTCAATCTACAGCTAATTTTAAAAAAATAAGAACTCCTTGCCAATAGTTCAAAATGTGCTCTCCTAAAGTTGCCATACTGTCATAAATTGTGACTGAATGGTCCTGAAAAGATAATCTGTGTGTACCTTTGAATTTCAAATAAGAAATTCCAGCCATTCCAAAAAACATAATCTTTTATACTGAGAAAAATCAATTGAGTTTTAATTTGATGGCTCAGATTAATCTTGATGGTGAAGTACCATGGTTTTTCACATTCCATGTTGTGAAATGTACCCTGAACTATTCCTCTCTTTGGATTTCTTATCCAGAGTATTACAAAACACACACACACACACACACACACACACACACACACAAACACCCTAATTAATGCAGTCCTGTTAGTGTGAAGGTTATTCACAAAGGAATTGTTTTTGCAGTAACACCTAAGAAAAACAACAAAGAAATTGATTATAAATAAGAACAAAAGATCACACCTTATACAGTAATTTCTCTGAAAATAGAATGTTGTGATAATTATATGAAATACAAGTTTGTTATTTGACCTAAACCCACATCAGTGACAATATTTACATTTAGTCAAATGAAGGCAAAACAATTTCAGAGATTTATTAGAAATGGAAAGTAGAAAAGTCAATTAAGAATACAAGTGTAAACATTAAACTATGTACTTGGGATAATAACGATGTTCATCAGCTCTAATACATGTTGTTACGTTGGGAGCTGTTGGTAATTAGGAAGGCCATTCATGAGTGTAGGTATGAAGTAAATTGGAAATCTCTTCTTTCAGATCAGTTTCTCCATGAGTCTAGATCTGCTCTGAAAGATAATATTATGTTAAATATGTATACACTGAAGGGAAAAGCCATAAAGATGGCTAAATTAGCAGTCCTATATACTTATTCATGGTTTAGTTGACTTGAAAATTAAGATAATTCGACAGCTGCAATTTATTTGGTAGAACTGTAGGCAATTTAAATGTAGATCAAATGCTGACAATTATTTGAACAATGTATTGAGAGAAAATAAAGGAAGTAATTACTGCAGTATTCACCTTGTTTCATTTTGAATAAATAAAACATGTGCTTTTTGAATGTGTGCATACATAATTCTTCAGTTTCATAGATCTATAAAGAAAAGATGTCTCACCTCCTACTCTACTTGCACTGCTCAGTCCATTTTTAGTCATGTGCCTATAACTTCCTGGTCATATATACTGAAATACAGCTGCATGTGTATTGCTAATGTGTACATACAAACTATTTTCCATTGTAGTACTTTGATCTTAACAGATGTAGCTATAGGATCATAAGTACATATTAGTTTGCCATAGATATAATTTAACAATAACTATATGTTTATACAACTCTACTGATTACTAGATGTCAAATATAAAATACTACTGGTAGAAATGAGGCTTTATTTTTTCAAATTATATTTTAGACAAATACTCTTGCCATTAATATTAATTATATGCCAATCATTATGTTGAGATTATCACGGTATTATTTTTATGTACATATCTGATAACAATAGAGACTTTCTCAGTCCAGATGGGCTTTACCCAGGGAGTAAAACCAGACAATCAATGGTCAACAAAAGTCAACCTGAGACAATGTCTTATATTTCCTGTCTCATGTTGACTATTAAAGACATGGACAAAGGGAGAGTGAGCAAGAAAAAGCAAGTTTATTTTTAAAATATAAGGGAAAACTAAGACTTTCATAGTGGAATTGACTATCAGATTATAATTGCTGGAGAGGATGTAGAGTAAGGGGAACAATCATCCATTGCTGGTGGAAATGCAAACTTGTGCAGCCACTTTGGAAATCAGTTGTGGTGGTTTCTCAGGAAATTTGGGATCAACCTACCCCAGGATCCAGCAATA
>LOEQ01001896.1:0-18129 GCA_001685075.1 Bramus lutescens
AATTTTCTTTAGGTCCCCATAAGATTATCAGGGCCCCCAACCAGCCGGAAGTAGCCTGGAAAACTATGCCCACGTTCCCAAAAAATGGACTATGGGTATTTTCCTTTGTTAAAAAAAGGGAAGCGGTGTGGGAGAATTGTCTGTATTTGGTCAATCATACATTTTAATAAAACACTGACCCTCATGTTACAAAAAATGGTGGCAGAAAATGTAACAGCTGCCCATCCTAGCCCTGCTGCTCATTTCCAAAAAGACAGCTACAGCCAGTGGGGTTAATTAGCTCACCTTGGACCAGAGTCCCTTTCTGGCCAATGCCGAGAAGATGGAGGCCATGTCGGATCTCATTCGGGCTGCATACCTAGCAGCGCTCTTTGCAGAGAAATGAGTGCTCATTATTGCCCTCGTAAATTCTAGCTCCTTCCACATATGGAACATTCTATGATAGATGGTGTTAAGATGCCTAAGCTGTCTAGAGACATGTCTGATGCAGAGAATAGACTGGACCTCTCTGGATGCCCATCTGGTCTAGGGTGCACCATTGGCTGACTGTGGTTCTGACCTTGGGGAAAAAAACACAATCAGCAGGTGTATTTTGCTCTTCTGAGTGAAGATCCTCCCTCCCCAACACCTGACACAAACCTCTCAGAGACCTATGGAGTCTGGTGTGATGGCAGCCTGTGGGAGACCAAGAGTCAGAGTGCCTGAGTCGAGATCAACTGTCAGCCTTCCCAGGTCAGATGCTGCTGGCCAGGTCACTACTCCAGAGCCTGAACATTCACTATCTACTATCACAGGATATGCATCTTGGCTCTCCAAGGTACAAGCGATTGAGCTGTAAAAGGTTCTACACATACAAGGACAAAATGGTTTACAGGCCAAACTATCACCTCTTTTCAGGATAGCCCAGCAGCTTTTATATCCAGGAGATACATCTATTGTTCATCTCCACCTTATCTGTTCAGTCTATGGCTGACAAAGCTCTCTGATACTAGGGGGAGGGGTTAGAGGACCATTCTTGCCATTAGTCTGCAATGGGTGAAGCTTACCCGCCCACTCTATTCCTGTAGAACTAACTGGTCCTTAGCTAGGAGCAGCCTCCCTGCCAGTCCGGGACTTTCTGCCTTAGAATGCGCAGAGAGTGGGAGGGTTAGGGAAGAAAGGAAATGTTTACCATCTGCTCAATCTGAAGGGCACCGAGAGATCAAATTTTGACACATACACAATGTTACCATGAAATAATAACACATTTTATTTTCTAGTAGTAGGAAAAATTATAGATGGGAGCACGGGAGACCTAGGTTCTCCTATTGCCTCAGTCATTAACTGACCACCTGACCCTTGAGACTGTAATTGTTTGTTTTTGTTTCCTTGTCTGTAAGACAGAAGCAACTGGATCTCATAAATTAGCATTTGCATGTCCTTCCGCCTCTAATATCTGATGACCCAGGTTCTGTGCACCAGAAGGAGTGGGGAGAGAAAGAAGAAACATGGGGAGATTCAGTCTAGAACTGTGCCTCCTGACCTTGGAAATGGACCTCAGGAGAGAAGAACTCTGCTGCTGTTCAAGGGATTATAAATTCATTCCTGAGCCGCATATCTGGATGCTGAATTAAAAACAAATTTTCAAGGCTTGGGAGATGGTTCAGTGGGTAAAGTGCTTGATGAGGACCTGAGTTGAGATCTCCAGCAGCCACGCAAAAGCAGGGGATAACAGCATGCGTCTTGTAACCTCAGTGCTGGGTGCAGAGACAGGCAGATCCCTGGGACTTGTTGGCCAGCCATGCCAACTAAATCAGCAAGATCCTGCTTCAGTGGTATACTTAATGTGGGGGAGTGACGAGGCAAAACAAGGGACATCCACCTCTGGCATTCACACACACACACACACACACACACACACACACGGCATCCATCCCCTGAGCTGCTGTGCAGGACTCTGTATGTAGCTTTCCTGCACTTTCCATATTCAGTAGTAATTATCTGTTAACATTCCCATCTCTTCACTACACTGTGAGTTTCCTAAGGACAGAAACAAAGTCCAATTAGCAGTTCTCCAACTGCAAAACCAAGCTGAATGTAGACCTCTAAGGAATGCTTGTTGAATTTTCACTTGTGGCAACAGCTTAAAAAAAATAAGTGGCAGATGGTCTGCATAGAATGTATCTGCTGCTGCTGCTGCTGCTGATGGTGATGATGATGATGATGGTTGTGATGATGATGATGGTGATGAGGATGGTGATGATGAGGATGATGATGATGGTGATGAGAATGGTGATGATGAGGATGGTGATGAGGATGGTGATGAAAATGGTGATGATGATGATGATGGTGATGAGGATGGTGATGATGAGGATGGTGATGATGATGATGATGGTGATGAGAATGGTGATGATGAGGATGGTGATGATGATGGTGATGATGGTGATGATGATGGTCATGGTGATAAGGATGATGATGATGGGACTGTCCCAGCAGCTGCTAGCAGTCTGTGGGTCCATGAATCTAAGAACAGATTTCCTCTCCTGGAGGAAGTCATGTGGCTTCTTTGGGTGACAAGGCCTGAAAATAGCATGAACAGCTCTTCTTGTGGCAAGACCCTGAAGACCCTGACCCACTTGGCAAGTACCTGTGGACAATTTGCAGCATGATTCTGGGCATGACCTCAGGAGCAAATGTGCTACGTGCTCTCCTTGCTTTTGGCATGCTAGCCATACTGCTGGCCTGAGTGAGTTACAGCAGGTCATGAAGTTTAATATTACATATTTGCATAACTGTTCTGGGAAGAATGACTTTGACTACTAGAGTCTTTGAGAAATGTTATTAAATAGATGGTATCAGGAGTGAATTGGAACAGTCTAGGAACGGGGAATGAAGCAAAATCATAGAAACCCACCCTTCCCTCATTTCTAATAGCTATGCCAATACCCCAGGAACTTAAGAGATACACATAAGGGCAAAAGACAAACAGTGCCAACTTTTAAGAGCAAGTTTCCAAGTCACATTGCCTATAGGATAAATGGAAAAACTTGGTCTATCTCCAGAGGAGGCAGAGTAATACAGAATGTAGAATGGGTTGATGCAGCTTTAGCTGGGGAGTTTGTTGTGAGAACCCAGACTCTAACAGATGTAAATATTAACCACTAGAGACAAAACTGTCTCTCACTCTGCATGATGCAGTAACTGCGTATGCTACCAGTTGGGCACTCTGTTCAACCTGCAGGTATGCCTAGTTAGAAAACTTCCTTTGTAGCTTGTAAGACTTCTTATGCCTCTAACAGGAGAGATATAGATCAGAAAGGTAATGGTTACTGGTGGGAGAACTGGGAGACAGAAGGGGGAAGAAGCAAGGAACAAACTGCTAATTATTTGTAATCATTTTTATAGAAACTTAGGAAGTAAAAACTGATTGTAAAACTTTATGCGAACCATTGAAACTGTATAAATAATGATATCCCAGGCTATTGGGGGCCACTTGTTAGAACAAGTCAAAATCTCACCTTGGTGCCAACTTCACACATCAGTCTCAGGTCCTAGAACCCATTTGGAAGAAAGATCCCAGTATTCTCCCGGACCACAGGCAAGATGCATGAGTAAAACCTATTTCAGGAAGACACAAGCACTGCCTGCACCAACTGGAAGAAGAGGTGAGTGACTAGTATCCCAGCTAAACAGCGACAATCCCTAGGCCCTAAGCCCCAGGGCACATCCATGCCCTTACCGCTCCCATCTCAGTCCCAGCAGCCAGCTAGCAGATAAGAGTCCTGTTGGCAGGCTGCTCCAACACCATGCCACTCATTGGGCAATGTAACCCACAAGGCCCACTTTGCCACTCAAACCTACTGAACCCCTCACATCCCCCGCAAGAGCAGCAGCCCCTAGAGACACAAGTGCCATTTGCACCAATTAGCAAAAGAGATGGGTAGACAGCAGCAAAAGGATGCATTCAGCAACATAGAGAGCAATATGGTACCACCAGAACCTAGTGGTTCTACAACAGCAAGACCTCAACATCCTGACACAGAAGAAGTAGAAGAAAGACCTTAAAAATAGCTTTATGGAGATGATAGAGGCCCTTTAAGAGGAAATGAGAAACTCTCTTAAAGACATCAAGGAAAAGACAAACAAAAAATTGCTAAGAAAAAACAATCAAACAGGTGAAACAGTTCAAGACTTGAAAATTAAAATATAGGTAATAAAGAAAACAAACAGAGGGAATTCTGGAAATGGAAAATCTGAGTAAATGAACAGGAACTACAGATGCAAACATAACCAACAGAATACAAAAGACAGAAGAAAGAATCTCAGACATTGAAGGTATGATAGAGGAAATATATTTATCAGTCAAAGAAAATGTTGAATCCAACAAAGTCTTAACATAAAACATCCAGGAAATCTGGGACACCATAAAAAGACCAAACAGGAATAATAGGGATAGAAGAAGGAGAGGAATTCTAGCTCAAAGGCACAGCAAATATAGTCAACAAAAATCATAGAAGAAAACTTTCCCAACCTAAAGAAGGACACACCTATGAAGATACAAGAAGCTTACAGAATATCAAATAGACCTGGACTGAAAAATGTCTCCTCTCCACCTAGTAATCAAAACATTAATTATACAGAATAAAAAAAGAATACTAAGAGCTGCAAAGGAAAAAGACCAAGTAACATAAAGGTAAATCTATCAGAATTACACCCAACTTCTTAATGGAGACCATGAAACCCAGAAGGTCCTGGGCAGACATTTTGTAGACACTAAGAGACCATGGATGCCAGCCCAGACTACTACACCAGCAAAACTTTCAATCACCATAGGTGGAAAAAAAAACAAGATATTCCATGATAAAATCAGATTTAACCAATACCTATCCAAAAATCCAGCCCTACAGTATTAGAAGTAAAGTAATAGAAGGAAAACTCCAACACAAGGAAGGTAGCTGCACCCATGAAAACACAGGCAATAGGTAATCCCACACCAGCAAATCCCAAAGAAGGGAAATTCACACACACACACACACACACACACACACACACACTACCATCACCACCAACAAAACAAAACAACAACAACAAAAACCTAGGAGCTAACAATCACTGATCATTAATATCTCATAATATCAATGGACTCAATTCCCCTATAAAAAGACACGGGTTAACAGAATGAATATGAAAACAGGATCCACCTTTCTGCTGCATGTAAGAAACACACTTCAACTTCAAAGATAGACATTACCTCAGGGTAAAGGGTTGGGAAAAGATTTTCCAGACAAATGGACTTAAGAAACAAGCTGGTATAGCTATCCTAATATCTAACAAAATAGACTTCATACTAAAATTAATCAAAAGATATGAAGGGACATTTCATATTCATCACAGAAAAAAAAACATCAAGATGAAGTGTGAATTCTAAACATTTACGAGCACCCACATTTGTAAAATATTACTAAAGCTTAAATCACACATCAAAACCCACACACTAATAGTGGGAGACTTTAATATCCAACTCTCACCAATGAACAGGTCTACCAGATAGAAAATTAACAGAGAAATAAGAGAACTAACAGATGTTATGACTCAATTGGACTTAACAGACATCTATAGAACACATCACCCAAACACAAAAGAACATACCTTCTTCTCAGCGTCTCATGGAACCTCCTCTAAAACTGACCCCTGTATCTTATCAGGTCACCACAGGTTAAAATTAGAATTCAACAACAATACAAACTACAGAAACTCTACAAACTCATGGAAACTGAACGATTCCCATCTGTATTACTACTGGGTCAAGGAAGAAACAGAGAAAGAAATTAAAGATTTCCTAGATTTCAATGAAAATGAATGCACAAAATACCCAAACTTATGTGACACTATGAAAGCAGTGCTAAGAGGAAAGTTCACGCACTAAGTGCCTAGAAAGTAGAGAAATCTCACACTAGTGACTTAGCAGCACACCTGAAAGCACTAGAGCAAAAAGAAGCAAATTCACCAGATAGGAGTAGACAGCACGAGAAAATCCATCTCGGGGCTAAAATCAATACAGTAGAAACAAAAAGAACAACACAGAGAATCAATGAAACAAAGAGTTGGTATTATCAATACTCCTCAAATTGTTCCACATAATAGAAACAGAAAGAACATTACTAATTTTTTTCTTATGAAGCTACAGTTATCCTGATACCCAAACCACACAAAGATGCAACAAAGAAAATTACAGACCAGTCTCCTCATAAATATTGATGTAAAAATATTCAATAAAGTACTGGCAAATCAAATCCAAGAACACATAAAAAAGTCATCCACCATGTTTCATCACAGAGATGCAGGATTGGTTTAACAAACAAAAATCTGTCAATGTTATCCACCACATAAACAAACTGAAAGTAAAAAACAGCAACATGATCATCTCGTTAGATGCTGAAAAGATTTTTGATAAAATCCAACACCCCTTCATGATAAAGGTCTTCGAGAGATCAGGAATACAAGGAACATACCCAAACATAACAAAAGCGATATACAGCAAGTCGACAGTCAACATCAAATTAAACAGAGAGAAACTCAGAGCAGTCCCCTAAACTCAGGAACAAGAAAAGGCTGTCCACTCTCTCCATATTTATTCAATATAATACTTGAAGTTCTAGGTAGAGCGATAACAAAGGCAGATCAAGGGAATACAAATTGGATAGGAAGAAGTTAAATTCTCATTATTTGCTGATGATATGATAATATGCATAAGTGACCCCAAAACTTCTATCAGGGAACTCCTATAGCTGATAAACACCTTCAGTAATTTGGTGGGATATAAGATTAACTAAAAAAAAATCAGTACCCCTCCCATATACAAATAATGAACAAGTCGAGAAAGAAACTAGATAAACATTACCCTCTACAATAGTCACAAATAACATAAAATATCTTGGGGTAACTCTAACCAAACAAGTGAAAGACCTGTATGACAGGAACTTTAAGTCTTTGAAGAAAGAAGTTGAAGAAAATATCAGAAAATGGAAAAATTTTCTCATGCTCTTGGATAGGTAGGATCAATATAATAAAAATGGCAATCTTACCAAAAGTAATCTACAGATTCAGTGCAATCCCCTTCAAAATCCCAATACAATTCTTCACAGACCTTGAAAGAACAATACTCAGCTTTATATGGAAAAACAAAAAAACTCAGGATAGCTAAAACAATCCTGTACAATAAAGGAACTTCTGGAGGCATCATCATCGCTGACTCCAAGCTCTACTATAGAGCTATAGTAATAAAAACAACTTGGTATTAGCATAAAAACAGACATGTGGATCAATAGAATTGAATTGAAGACCCTGACATAAATCTACACACCTATGAACACCTGAGTTTTGACAAAGAAGCCAAAATTATAAAATGGAAAAAAGGAAAATGTCTTCAACAAATAGTGCTGGCATAACATGGTCTTCCCACTGCAAATGATTTAATTAAGAAAACTCCCTTAAAGGTGTGCCAGCCATGTGAGTTTTAGTTGATTCCAGATGTAAAGTTGACAGCCAGATTACCCATCACAACTGCTGAAGACAAAACCAATACAGAGAGACCTGTTGCACTTGGCTGTACCTTTTAAAGAAAATAATGAAAAAATTTACAATAGTTTTTTTAAGTGCTTGACAGAAAATGAGAACAGGCTCCACAGAAGAAACTGCAAAACCTTTATTGAAATACATTAAAAATACAGAAATATGTAAGAGTGGCAGAATGCTCATTCCAAATTAATCCAGCAACTTTGACTGGAAATGTCTGTATACAAAATATAGAAGTTGATGGATAAGCTGGTGGTCAATTTAATATAGAAATAAAATAGCCCAGACACACTGAAATAGTCACATAAGAGAATGTCACTGTTAGCACTAAGACACCAAACACAGGTAGACAAGGTCACCAGTGGATTGAATGATAAAGTCACCAATGTAATGCCCGTTGGTGGTGGCACATGCCTTTAATTCTAGCACTCAGGAGGCAGAGTCACGTGAGTCTTTATGAGTTCAAGGCTAGCCTGGTCTACCTAGCTAGTCCCTAGCCTGCATAATGAGGCTGTGTTTCAAAAGAGTAACAAAATAAACAACAACAAAAAAACCCTCACCAATGAATTAAACAGAGAGCCCAGAAGCAGACCTCTCACACACAGACATTAGAGATAAAAATAGCATCATAAGCCAATGGAAAAAGAACTTTTCCTTAAATAATGACTATGGCAATTAAGTATCAAGGAAGAAATATTAAATTAAGTCCTATCTCTTAATTATACACAAATAACTTCATGTCCGTGAAGGCTGTAACTATCAAGTCAGTTTAAAAGTATGGGAGAATATCCAATTACATTGCAGTATGAACAGATTTCTCAAGCAAGACATCAAAAGTATTAAACTGATAAATATGACAGCATTTAAATATCCCAGAGAAATCATAAAAGAATGAAGAGAACAAGAAAAGCCGAGGACTGTCCTGTGCACCTGTCACTCTGACCATGCAGGGCACTGGGGTGTGAGATGTAAGAGCTGGCTAGGAATAGGCCTAACCTGTTGGCCAAGCAGTGCTGTAATTGATAGAGTTTCTGTGTGATTATTTGGGT
Source organism: Bramus lutescens (assembly GCA_001685075.1). Lineage (NCBI taxonomy): Eukaryota > Metazoa > Chordata > Mammalia > Rodentia > Cricetidae > Bramus > Bramus lutescens. The sequence goes on from LOEQ01001896.1 coordinate 8,604, forward strand.
CTGGGTGGCCAGGAAACAAATGAGCAGTCTCTGTTTACAAAGCACAGCTCACCAAAATGTGGGGGGAGGGTGAAACAAAGGTATCTCTCCAACATAATGTTTTACAGAAGAAAAAATACCAAAGAAAATGGTAATTCTGCTTACATAACCCACCAATAGACAAAACTGGATTTGTACACATAGAGTTTCAGCTATTTTTTTGTTCCCATAACAAAGCATGTAAAAGAGTAATGTCTGGACACAACTATGATGATTTGCATTTACGATTCTGCAAGCCAAGGTCATGTACAGACCACTCTGGGAACAGTTTGCCACTTCTCTCAATGCCTGGAGTATCAGTTAGGTTGGCCAAATGTCCGGAGTCTCACTGGAAGAGCCTGACTGGGACCATACGGTGGGGACTTAGCTCTGATTCTCAGACAGGTTACTCACATCTCCATGGGGCCGTTCTAAGTGCCTAGATTGAGCTCCTTGAAGTGTGGTGGTCTAAAGGTGCTAAGAAGGAATAGTTTAAAATACCTAGCAAAGCTCTCATGGTCCCACAAGGTGCTGTGCAGGATGCTGCAGTAGAAAAAGAACCAATGGCTTCATCCTGATGTGCACCCTATAAGCTACAAGGTCAAGCTTTCAAATAAGATGTGACCACCTGCGCAATAGCAGAACTGCTCTTGTGGGGGTGACTGCTCACACTCTGACTGGATTGGAGGTTTGCTGCACACTGAGAATCCATGCGGTATGATAGACCTGAACAGCTACTCCTGATAATGGAGGTTATAGGCTCAGGGTGGGGATAGAATACTGTCGTCCAGCTAAACTAACAGTGTTAAAGTCTCTTCTAAATGTCCGTGTTTATAACCGTACACAAATGCTGCTCTCAGCCTTAAGCAGAGAAGCCTCTCTTTACAATGTACCGTGGTGAATGAAAAAGACGATGAACAGCTGGTAAGAACAAGCAACAAATGAGGGCTCAACTCTAAACACGATGTCCCAGCCCGCTTTCTGTTGTGTGACAAAACACCATGACCACAAACAATTTAGGAAGAAAGGTTTGTGCTTGTTTGTTTGCAGGTTATAGTTCATGATGGAAGGAAACCATGGCAGGAGCTCAGTGCAAGAATCTGGAAGCAGGAACTGAAGCAGAGGTCAGGAAGGAACTCTGATATCTGGCTTGCTTCCTCTAGCTGGCTCAGCTATCTTTCTTTTCAACATTTTTTTCTTTGAGAATTTCATACATGAGTGTCTCTGCTCCAACTTCTCTCATGTCTTCTCTACTATCTCTTGACTCCATGATCTCCTACTAGTATCTAGTATTGTTTATATGTATATAAGTTTAGGGATGACAGCTGAGCAATGCCAATGCCAATTAACCTCCCTGTGGATAGGGAAAATATCGCAAGGTCATACCATGAGATAAAGAGCTATGGGCAATTAATAATTGTTAGAAGAGGGAGCGAGACCTTCCTTTTTTACGCAGCCTAAGCCACTGTTTAGGATGGGTCCTACCCATCCGGGCTGGGTTCTTGAACTTCAGTTAATAAGCAATCAAGAAAATGCCTCACAGACATGCCCAGAGGCTGATCAGAGGAGATTTTCCTCAGTTGAGCTTTCCTTCTGCCCGGGTGTCTCCAATTTGTACAAAACGGACAGCTGAAAGTAACTATGACAGGAAATTTTTACCATCCCCTCTGAGACTCAAGGAACGCTGCAGAAAATGGGGGTGGAAAGAATCTAAGAGCCAGAAGATCCAGAGGGGAGTGAAATGCCATCTTATGGGCAATACACAACCATTGCAGATCTCAGGAGAGCTATGGATGGCTACACTGGATCTGTACAAGAACGGACCTGTCAACATTCAAGACTGGGTTGATCCAAGTCTTGAATGATCCAACAGTTTCAATCCAATAGTAACATATGTAGCTCATTAAACTAAACGGGTTACAAAACAAAACCCAGGAAAGTGACTTGTAAGGAAGAGGGAGAGACAATAGGGATGGAAGAGATGGAGGAGGGCGCAGTGGGAGACAGTAATCAGTAATATACATGAATGAGGTTGTTAAAGAACAGAATTGAAGACGCAACCCCAGTGTTCAAGTGTCTGTTAAACATTTATTTGTACCACACTTGTTAATGTCCCATTAGCTAAAGCGAGTCACAGATAGGGATACGCCCAGAAGTCACCATGGAAGAAAAGAGCAAGGCAGAATAGAGGGTAGGGGTTCATTGTGACGGCTGGGAGGGTAAGAAATGAGCATTCTCAAAAGTAGTAGCTACCTTGCAAGGCGGAAGTAAGATTCAGGCAGGGAGGTGCACAAAGGGAGAGTATGACTTCCTGACCACGGTCTATTTCTAGACCAGCTGCTGCTTCATGTAAGATGTGTTTTGTTCTCCTCTAAAATGTCAGTTCCACACAACCCAACATTATACAGTTGATAAATTTTACATTTCTAACTTTGTGCATAATTTATAACATAACATTTCATCAGAAGATAAAACGGCACACCGACACGAATTAAACATATTTCAAAGATCTCAAGTGCGTCTTGGAACAGGGCAGAGAGGCCCTCAAGTGCGTCTTGGAACAGGGCAGAGAGAGACAAAAGGCACAGTGTTTTTCAGGGAGGCAGTGCAATTACAACTGATGTAAATTTTCTTCTTAGGCTTTTCTTCTTATATTTTTCTATGCTTTTCAAGTTTTTTACAATAGCCATTTATCATTTTTAGAATCACTGAGACTTCTTGGAAGTAAGGCGACATTTACACCTCCCACAAAATGAGAGGTTCCCGTGAGAAACCCCTATAACCCCAGAACTTCTGACAGGGGTCACTTTCTCCTTCTGGCTCTTTTTAGCAGAACCACTAGGAGTTACTTTTGGAGCGGGGTGGACAGACGGTTCCCAGAGCTTCTCCGGGCTTCTCCGGATAGACTGTGATAAAAAATGAAATCCGAATAACTTGCCTTGGTCCTTGCTTGTGACTAGTATTCCAAGCCCCGGAAGTCCAGATTCAGTGCTTAAATGAGAACTGTCAATCAGGAATGGAGAGAGCAAAGGGGACGAGTGATGGTTTGAGGTGTCTTGTAGCCCGCGTTGTGAGTCAGATCCTGCAGATGTGGCAGTGTGGACTTTCTCTGAGGGCCATCCACAAAGTCCTCTTCTCCTCTAATTTAAAGTCATAACTGAAGTCCTTAGCGCAGTGACCCAAGGGAAGCTGTGGAGGAGTAAGGGAGTGCAATTTACATCTAATAAATTTAGCCTGAAGTGCTCAGTCTGCTAGATGGCCTTATAAAAGCTACCCAAACTCTGTGCCTCGGCTTCCTCATGTCTAAACTGGGGACACAGCAGTCCTCATCCAAGGAATCAAGGGAAATAGCATATGTGAGGCAGTCGGCCAACGCATCAAGAGCACTGATACACCGCGACATTCTCACCACCAGCCTGGGAGAGACACGAACGCGTGTCATGGCAAGGGCCCACACGGGACCTGTCACAGCCAGTGTTGTCCCCAGAGAACAGCTGTTGTATTGAATCCACACCACCTCTAACCCTCATGGTTCCTGTCACATTATAATACCATGTCAATATTATTGTCTTCATTTTACAGATTAGAAGAGATCAGAAGATCTGACAGGCTCTACACTGCCCCAGACCCCAGCATGAGAACAGCCCAGTTGTCACTACCACTGTCTGAAGATGTCACTGCTCACCGGAAAGAAGACGCTGAGAAGATGGATGGGATACAGTGGACGGGGGTTTGGGCTTGGCTTTTGTTTGCTGGTCTGTTTGTTTAGCATTTATTTATTCGTGGAAGGAAACTTTCAAAAACTCTTTGGAAGTGAGTTCTCTCTTCCCACCATGCCCTGGGGGCTGAAGTCGGGTCATCAGCCTTGGATGCAAGGGCCTTTACCTGATGTGCCATACTGCTGGCCTGTGGCTAGACGCTTTGAGGAGACACATTCCTCTATTTTTTATTTTCCTATACTTACTCCCCCAAAGTCAAACTCCCAAATATTTTTGGCCACTGTGAATGAACAGCAAGCGCTGTGAACAGTGTGGATGAGAGAGCTGAGAACGCCATCAGTACATGACCAAGGCTGAACATTGGTGCAGGGAACAGAGACACTGGGAATCCATTCCTGGACCACTTACAGTAGAGAAAACAGTTGGGTCCTGAGCCATCCTACACATCTGTACATTCTTACCTTGGCCTTAGACACAGATGAAGTTGAGAGATGAGCACATGGGTACAGGGGAAATTCAAATTCCTCCCCTCGCCAAGGCTCATGGAGAAGGAGAAAATGATCTGCTCTTCCCAGAGTTCCAGCCCCACCTCCTTATAATTCATTGCTGCTTGGGCCATAATAAGTGTTTATCATAAATAAATCTTTTGGGGACAGGACTGGGTATAAATAAATCAAACCATATACGCAGGCCTCTTCCTTTTCTTCTGTAGTCAGGAAAACTTCAGGGGCAGCACTGGGCTGCAAAGTGAGAAATATACAATGTTTGCCAGCTTTTGCAGGCTCCATGAAACTTCATCCTCAAGCAAGTCTGTAGTCAGGAGCTGCTTGTTTGTTTCCTGGCTGCCCAGACCCAAGCAATCACACAGAAATTGTATTAATTACAACACTGCTTGGCCAATAGCTTAGGCGTATTCCTTACCCACCTGCAAGTGTCCCTAAGAGTTCCAGGCAATGCTTAAACCATCTCATTCTAAGGGGCTACACCTACCACCTGCCACCAAATACCCCCACAACGAGAAACTGAAAAAGAGCTGAAGGCTCCCGGAAACTTAAATATCCCCCCAAGAACCGAGCCCAGAGTCTCACACCTGTAATCTCAGCGTGAAGGAGACTGAGACAGAAGGATTAGCACAAGTTCAAGGACAGCCTGGGCTACATAATGAATGCCAGGCCAGCCTGAGCTACAGTGTAAGACCCTGTTTCAAAGAAAAAGGAAATGGTATGCCCCTCCCCTACTTTCCGTTTGCACTGTGAGGAATTCCGTTTTCCTCCGTTTCCTACCCATCTTTGAGCACCTCCTCCAGTCTTTACACAAAGGACTCAGACGTGGGAAGCACAGGTAAGGTCTCCTGGGTCACAGTTTCCTTTAATAATTCTTACTAGAACTGGAAGACTTGAAGTCACTCTGCAGCAGGGCTGGAATCCTCTGCTGATCACGATTCGGTTTCCAGTGAGTTATTGACTATATCAAGACAATACTTTTTACCCTTCGGTTCCCAAAAGCACTTGACTGGTTAGAACTACAAAGCTACAGAAGCTTAATAGTCAAATGAAAATTAGGAAGAAAAGGAGAACAATAAGAATCTGTACTTTAATGCTGACATGTCCATTGTAACCTCTGATATCGTTGTTAGGGAAATCAACAGGTCATTGCCTATGACAGAAGCCACTACCCACAGTGATTAAAATCTCAAAATCATAAACCAGGAAAAGCTCAGAGGACTGTTAGTGAGTACCTTGGGAACAGTCTCTCATTTTAAGACCAAAGAATCTGTTGCTTGGATAAGTGAGCAGGCAGGCTGCTGACCACGGGCTCCTCCTAAGTTCTCGCGCTGCACTGGCTTGGGACCCTTAATGGATGCTCCCCGCAGTATAAGGTCTGGAGTGAGTAGGAGAAAGGGTGCAGCCAGCTGTCCTAAAGACCATGAATCCAGACTCCGGGTGTTTCAGAAAGAGGTGCACCCAAGCTCAGCTCCTGTTAAACGCCTGGAAGCAAAATGCTTGTCACCCAATGACAGGGCCATGCCTGCTACAGGAAGAGCAACAGAGGCGGGAGACTTCCACTACAACCATTTCCTGATGCATCCCGCTTCTCTCCGGGACACCAGCAGATGAAGGGAGGTGATGTCTCTGTCCCTCATCCCAGTGACTTTCACCTCTGTCAACACTGATTGATAACACTCTTCCATATGTGATCCCTGTCAACATATGGCCTTGCCTGGGACTGTTTTTCACTGAATACAGTCTGGGTATCTATGTAAGCACACAGAACAGATAAGGACAATCATTTAAAAGACTGTGACATTGCTGAGCAGTGGTGGTACACATCTTTAATTCGAACACTCAGTAGGCAGAGATAGGTAGATCTCTGTGAATTTGAGGCCAGCCTGGTCTACAAAGTGAGTTCCAGGACAGGCTCCAAAGCTATGGAGAAACCGTCTTGAAAAACCAAAAAAAGAAAAAAAGGGGCTATGATATTTTGTTGCATCAATATACTGGAATGTAATAAACCAATCCTAACTGATTAATTATTTTCAATTTGTAATCTTTTTATTGAAAAGAATTTTGTCATACAATATATTATGATAACAGTTTCCCTCCCTCATCATCACCCAAATCCTCCACAATTCCCCACCTATTTAATTCCATACCTTGTTTCTCTCTCTCTCTCTTTATAAAAATATTAGGCAAATTAAAAAAAATCAGAATAAAGAAGGAAAACCCACAAGAAACACAAATCCATTCAGACACCCACACACACACATACACACCATAAAACACCAACTCAGAAACCATAACATATAAGCAAAATACCAGTAAGGTTAAAAAAATGTCCAAACAAAGCATTATGGGGCAAAACCCTCCCGAAATACTATTGAGCTCATTTGGCTATCTACTCCTGGGCGTAGGGCCTGCCCTTTATTGTGGTTTATGTACCCAGGGAGACTCCAATTGTAAAAAAAAAAAAAAAAACTAATTGTTCCTTTACTAGCAGTTGACAACTGGAGGTAGCTTATGGGCATGGGGACCCGTGTCTATTTCTCCTGTCAGTGCTGGGACCCCATATGGTTGGAGTTGTGCATGCTGTCATGGTCTCTGTGAATTTATATGTATATCAGTTCTGTATTTCCTTGGTGTCTTCCATCGCTGCTGGCTCTGACAATCTTCTGACTCCCTTCCAAGAGTTCTCTGAGCCCTGAGAGGAGGGATTTGGTGGAGACATCCCATTTAGTGCTGAGTGTTCTGAAGAATGGTAGTTTGAATGTAATCGGCCCCCATAAGCTCATCAAGAGTGGCACTGTTAGGAAGTGTGGCTTTGTTGAAGTAGATATGGCTTTGTTGGAGCAAATGTGTCACTGTGGGGACAGGCTTTTGAGGTCTCCTGGTCATAATGTCTCTTCACAGCAATAGAAACCCTGAGACATAAGGTCTCCTTCTATCAGCACACACTGTCTGGATGTGGATCTCTCTGTATCTGTTCCTATCTTCTATAGAAGGAAGTTTCTTTGATGACAGTTGTGCAAGACACTGATCTGTGCCGTTAGGAGACATTTTATTGTCAAGCTCCTTTAGCAGACTATTATTTGTTTTTTTCCTAGGTCCATGGCCTTTCTTGATTACTGGATCAATATCAGGCATGGATTCCATCTCATGAAGTGAGCCTTAAATCTAATCAGATAGTGGCTATTAGCTATTAATAGTTAATAATAGTTATGCCCACAACTTTTATTCCACTATTGCGCCAGCAGATCATGCAGGCAGGTCACCACTGCAGATCCTGGGATTGTAGCTAGGTCTGGTGTTTGCCTTTCTCCTCTGGTAGCATGCAAAGTACCTTCCAGCACAATGAACACTGGTCGGTAGTGAAGTAACGGAAGGGTGAAGGCTCTAGTTAGGCACCAGCTTGGTTTCTTCATGTTCAGTGCAATATATAGACCTTATCTTCAGCAATAGGGCCTTATCTTCAGTTTGTAGAGAGCAAAAAATAACACTGGCAACAGCCTGAGTTGTTTGGTGGCTTCTGTGGAATCCCTTAGACCAGCAACTCAACTAGATGTAACCCATTTCTGACAAAGGAGGTTTCACTTAGTGGTAAAAATGTTTTGCTTGGGCTTTGTCTTTCTCATTATGTTTTAATTCATTTATATGTCTTTCATATATGTTTATATATTGAGAAACATCTACTGTAGTAGGTGTTCATATGACCCTCTCAAGTGTCCCTCCCTTACCCACTCTTCCCTCTTCCTTTCCCACCCCAGTCTCTCCATAACTGTATATTCTATTACGGCTTCTCTGGAAGACTCTTCATTTCCCATAGTCCCTTACTCTGTACCTCACCGCTGTGGTTATACTAATTGTACAGTACCTATCAAAGTGAATACACACTATATCTTTCTGGGTCTGCGTTACCTCATTCAGGATAATTTTTTTTTCTAGCTCCATTTATCTGAGAATTTCATGAGTTGTTTGTTTTGAACAGTTGAGTAATATTCCGTTGTACAAATGTACCACAGTTTCTTTATCCATTCATATGTTAATTGACATCTAGTCTGCTTCTAATTTCTGGCTATTGTGAATTGAGCAACAATGGTTGAGCATGTGTCTCTGTGCCAGGATGATTTGTCCTTTGGGCATATGACCAAGAGTGGTATAGCTGTATCTTGAGGTAGATCAATTCTCATCTTCCCAAGAAACTGACACACTGATTCCCATAGTGACCATACAAGTTTGCCCTCCCTTATCCTAAACCCTTATCAGCATGAGGGGCTTGTTTTGTGGATCTTGGCTATTCTGACTGGTATAAGATGGAATCTCAATGTAGCTTTGATTTGCATTGCCCTGATAACTAAAGATGTGAATATTTCTTTAAGTGCTTCTCAGTCATGTGTTTCCTCTTTTGAAAACTATGTTTAGCTGTGCACCCCGTTTTTAAAATTGTGTTTTCTTGCTGTCCAGACTCTTTAGTTCTTTTTATTTTAGATAGTAGTTCTCTACCACATGTGTAATTGGAAAAAGTCCTTTCTCGTTCTGTAGCCTGCTGCTTTGTCTGAATGATAGTGTCCTTTGCCATACAGAAGCTTTTCCATTTCATAAGGTCCCAATTATTCATTGTTGATCTTAGTACCTACACTATTGGGTGTCCTGTTCAGGAAGTCTTTTCCAGTGACAGTGAGCTCAAGGCTATCCCCCACTTTCTCTTCTGTCAGATTCAGTATATCTGGCCCTATGCTGAGGTCCTTGATTCATTGAGTTGAGTTTTGTGCAGGGTGACACGTATGGATTTATTTGAATTCCACATGCAGCTGTCCAGTTTGACCAGCACCATTTGTTGCAGATGGTGTCTTTTTTTCAGTGTGTATTTCCAGCCCCTTTATCAAAATCAGGTGTCCATAGGTATGCAAACTTATTTCTGGGTCATCCAGTGTCTGTTTTTAGGCTGACACCATGTTATTTTATTACTATATCTCTGTAGTACAATTTGAGATCAGAGAGGGTGATAGCTCCAGCAGTTTTTTATTGTTTTGGATTGTTTTGGGCTATCCTGGATGTTTTTTGTGCTTAAATCAGCTCATCCTCATTTTACCAATTAACAATACAATGAATAACATCTGTGACCATTCTCCTGTTAGAAGCAGAACTGTCTGCCAGACATTCCGGACTTTTAAAGGACTTTTTTATAAGTTGCCTATGCTTTCTTCAGAGAAGTGGTTCCAGGGTTGAGTTCCACCAAGACTTTTTTAAATATTTATTTATTTATTTATTATGTATACAATATTCTGTCTGTGT
>LOEQ01001896.1:18208-28471 GCA_001685075.1 Bramus lutescens
CCTTTGGAAGAGCAGGCAATGCTCTTAACTTCTGAGCCATCTCTCCAGCCCCTCCACCAAGATTTTTGATGTGTGTCCCTCATGACTACACAGAATGTGGTGGTTGAATGATAATGGCCCCATTAGGTTGATATGTTTAAATACTTTGTCCCCAGTGTGTGGAACTCTCTGGGAAAGATTTGGAGTTGTGGCCTTAGGTCAGGAGGTGTGTCACCAGGGGCAGGCTTTGATGTTTCAAAAGCCTCCTGCCTTCCCAATGTGCTCTCTACTTCCTACTTGTGGTTTGAGATGTGAGCTCTCAGCTGCTGGTCCAGTCAGCAGGCCTGCTGCTTGCTACCGTGCTGCCCTGTCATGATGGACTCCTACACCCTGGAGCCACAAGCTCCAAACAAACCCTCTTACCTTTGTTTTCTGGTCATGGTGTTTTACAGCAACAGAAAGTAGCTTCGTTCCCGCAGAAGACAATAGCTCATCGCTGCACTAAATGGTGCTAACTGCAGAAGGCTGAACACTCCGACAACTTTCCCAATGTTGTAACAGTTTTAGGAGAGGAAAGACCATCACAGGAGGTGGTGGGGAAAGAGTGCATTTTCCTCAATGGGTTCTTAATTCTGATCAAGACATTTTCTTTTTATAAGTTTCTAGTTCTCGTGACCATCTTTACATGGTGAAATTACAGGAAGTGTTAGTCTTATTTTGCTTTTCCATATTTTCTAATGCGTTTTAATGTCTAAGTGAAATGAGTATGGTTCTTCTCCCTCCTCTTTGACTTTCAATCCAGGTAATTCTTTGTTCTGGAGCCATCTTATGTACCACACACAGTTTAGCAATATCCCTGGGCTCTATCTATTAAACACAGTAGCATCCTGAGTTGTGACAACTAAAAGCATGTCCAGAAATTAACAAATGTCTCCCAGGGAGTCAAAAATGCTTTCAGGTATGAGCAGTGTCACAGAGAGCATGAAAACTAATAAACGCTCATGGTGTCCTGTGATGCCCTGCGCTTCAGAAGTATTACCTTGTGTGTCCTCAACAATCCTTCGGGGGCAATACTATTCTGTGATTCACTTGGCCTATAAGGAAGCTGAGAACAGAGAGGCTGAGCAGCTCACCCAGGGTCACACAGCTAGAAAGCAGGTTCCTAAAATGAAAGCTATCAATTCTGGCCTAGGTTCCCAGTAATTTCTCAGAAGCTCCCTTCCTTTAGAAGACTGTCTGCTTGCTTGTTAAGATTCCTTTAAGAAATTTAATTTTCCAGAAAAATCTTAAAAGCTTTTATGTGACATCAAACTTACATGCACTAATATAATGAAGACCCACATACATGCGGGCACCTCAATCTGATCATCAAGATGTTCTGTCCTGGATCTGTTTACCCTTTGCTCCCTTTCTATTGTGGTTTGGATGGAATGTCCACCAAAGTCTCTTGTATTTGAACACTCGGTCCCCAGCTGGAGTGATCTTTGGGAAGGCTGTGGAGCCTTTAGAGGTAGAGGCTTGCAGGAGAAGAGTGACACTGGGGACAGGCTTTGAGGGTTTGTAGCCTCACCCTACTTCCTGCTCTCTCTTCTTGCGGACTTCAGATGCAGTGTTAGACCACCTCCTGCTGCCCTGCCTTCCCTGCCTCCATGGACTCTATCGAACCCAAACAAATGCCTCCCCCTTTGAATTGCATGTGTCAAGGTATTCTATCACAGGCATGGAAAAGTAACTAAGACACTTCGGTTCTTTCCTTCCTTCTCTCCTTTGTTCCTTTCTCTCCGTCTCTCCCTTTTTCCCACCTGCTTTTCTATCGGATTAACCCATCACCCCCTATATGGAGTATTTCCTTGATTAACGATTGATGTAATAGGCCCAGTCCACTGTGAGTTGGTGGTTCTGGGTTGTACTCAGCAAACTGAGAAAACCAAGGGAAGTAAGTCAGAAAGCAGCATTTCTCCGTGGCCTCTGCATCAGTTCCTGTCTGTAGGGTTCCTGTCTTTCTGATTCTCCCTTGGCTTCCCTCAATGGTGGACTGTGATCTGGAAGTGCAAGCCAAATAAACCATTTCCTTCCAAAGTTGTTTTTGGTCATGGTGTTTTATCACAGCAATAGAAAGCAAAGTAGGTCAGGACCCAGCAAAATAAATGGTTCTTTTGCATCAAACCATATTCAAATTCCCTTGACTATCTCAAAAATACTATTTTAAGATTTGTTGTGTTACTTTGTTTTGTTTTGTTTGGGGACAGGTTCTTGCTGTGTTGTTCATGCTAACCTTAAACTCACAGGTTCAGGGGAACCTTGGCCTCAGCCTCCCAATAGCTGGGACTCCAGGCACCACTGCACCTGGTTTAAGTTTTCAAACCATCTAGCTTAGGATAGTGGATGAGGATAATATAGTGCATCCCTGGAGGCTGCGACTCCCAAAGGGAGCAGGATTCGGGCTACCAAAGGCAGGAAACTATTCAGCCAACATAAACAATAACGATCCCATTGCTGGTTTGGGGATATGAGTCTTTACAGGACAAGGAGCAGCATTAATGAGTAAAGTTAATTTTAATAACAGCAGGGAACTGGCCTGGCCGTCAGGTTCCTCCACTCAGCTTTTTTAATGCATGTTTATGATTTCACTTTAGGGCTTGTTGATTTACTCTGTTAGTCCTCAGAAGCCCTGACGCTTTCTTTCTGTTGCTCTTGAAGCACGCTGGAAATTCCTCATGAGTCTGTGGCCAAAGGTCAGCCTTCAAAGGGGTGAAGACACAGCACAAATGGGTCACATTGCGTTTGAGAACAGGCTAGGGTGAGCAGGATTCTTTGGTGACCATGGGAATTGTTCCTCTCTCCCACTTTGCCGCACACTGCTGCCTGCGGCAGCAGGTCAGGGGTAAAAGGCAAAGGTTAGTGACTTAAACAACATATTTGTTCTCCCAGAGTGACAGAGGTCAAAAGTCCAAGGTGAATTTTGCTAGGTGGAAATCCACAGCAGTGTATCCAGGAGAGAACCAGTGCCTGTGGTCTCCCTGCCACTAAAATTACTCTTTCAGCTCCCTGACTTCTGGACACCTTGTTGTTAAAGCCAGCTGGAGAGCCTGTGCCCCACTGTGTTTTTGCCTTCTTTAAAAAATATTTATTTATTTACTTACCTATTTATTTTGTATATGTGTGTACACATGCAGGCACATGTTTTTGGTCCGTTCACATGTGTGTGGGTCTGTTTACGTGTGTGTGTTCTTGCATGTATGCACACATCCAAGAGTACATAAATATATATTCTTGGGTGTGTGCACATGTGTGTGTGTTTTGGCATGTGTGCGTGTGTGTGTGTGTGTGTGTGTGTGTGTGAGTGTGGTCAGAGGACAACCTGAGAGAGTCAGTTCTGCCCTTTCCCAATGTAGATCCTGGGGACTGAACTCAGGTCATCTCTGCCTCCTCTGATGGTGACATTTATAGTCCATTCAGATAATCCCACTAGCTCATCTTCTTTCATTACAACATCCTGTTGTCATGTAAAGTGACATTCACAGTGTGTTCTTAGGATCCAGCCTGCTTAGAATGAGACATCATTCACAATCCTCTTAAGAGAAACTCCTCAGAGAATCATCTCTTACACTCTAAGATCTCAAGGCCTTTACATGTGTTTTCATTTGCTTATCCCAGTACCCTTTTAAGGCACATAGGGTCGAGCATCCCCAAAGCAAACAAAAGGGCAGTTCAATTGGAGGGGTGAATCTAGAAAATACAGCCAGGGGCTGAGATAGAAGAATGAGTCCAACCTAGGGTATGAAGTTAGCCATTTACCCCATGGTGCCTGGATCTCAGACTACCGTGGAGACTGAGAAGTAAGACATCCCACAGGGTGAAGAAGCTGGTCTTTCACCCATTAACTCCTTGTTCATCTTCAACTGAAGTAGCTTTGGGGCAGGCATCAAATGCTCTCAATGTACAGCTTCTCAGGCTCTCAAGGCCTGAGTTCCCTAGTGGGGAGTTTTAGCAGTAGCCTAACTGGGGACTGAAAACCTAGAGAGCTGGCCAGGACACCAGCGGCTGCTAAGCTCCCTGCTGGAGTAGGGACATTAACTATGCCTTATGTTAAAGACTTGGCTCCCAAAGCGGTGTTATCGCTAATGCTAATAAGTAGAACCTTGAGGTTGTAGAACCACTAAGTCTATGTCAGTGACGTTCTTCCAAAGGGGGTGGTAGTACTCCAGTCTTGTCCTCTGGATTTGCTTCCTGGGTCATCTGGCAAGAAGTTTGCACCCAGCACCAGTCATGATGAACACAGTAGGAGCTCGGTATCTTCATGAATTAAGACAGAAAATCATCTTACCACCAGAAAAAACAGTATTACCCATCACAAGATGGAAAGGGATTTTTCTTAAAGAAAAAAAATCTTAAAAATTGTGTGTTTTTTTTTTACTGGTAGGAAAGCAAACAATCTGGATTTGTTTGTTTTCTCAGATCTGTCATTTTCTTCTCTGGTGTTTGGTGATGTCTATAAGAAAAAAAGAACTAGAAAAAGGCCGGCCTAGTACTGTAGAGTCTCCAGGCCAGGTGTCACATGTCCCAGGGAGAACGCAAGTCAGTAACTACTGTCCACAAAGAAAACACTGTGGGAGTCCTGCTCATCTTCAAGATTAGAGCCCAGAAGAAATGGGTTGGCCCTGGGAGACCCACAGAGGTTGTGCGTCAGGTGCCTGGAGGTAGCCTGAGGACCAGTGGGAAGTTTTACATTTAACTCTTTCTCCTGTTCTAAACTAGTGCAGTGTATGTGTGTCTGAGTGATGGCTATATGGATTCTTGCATAACCTTAATTAAACTAACCCTGCAACACGAACAGGATTCCTGCAACGAAATCTCACCTGGGGATAATACCAATACTGCAAGCTCAAGCAGATGAGGCAGCTCCCACTCCCAGCCAGGGACAAACGCTCAGTCAGCCACATTGAAGCCACCATATGCTCGTCACATTGGCCAATGGGTCAACAGAAAATTGAGGAAATCCTTAAATCTGCCTGAAATCTAAAGTCACGGTTGCTATTACAGACACTGGACTTCACCCTCAGTGAGTACCCCTTTGTACGTGGTAGAAAGGCACCATCACAATTAGCAAGGAATTTTAAAACATCTCCCTCATGGCTTTTTCATCTATTTTGACTCTTCCATGTTGTGTCTGTTTCTAGGATAGGAAGAATAAAGGGAGAACATGGAAACCTCTCATCTTGATTACTAAGCAGTTACATAGAAGCCCTGTCTTCTCAGGTTTTATCTCTGATCATGCCAAAATGAGTGCTGAGGTATAAGCGCTCTATTAATCCCTAAAACATCCGATGACAACCACAGCATATCAGCGCCAAGATGGACGAGTGAAGTCAAGCAAATATGTCAGGAATGGGATTAATGATAGCAAGAGGCTAAGCAGAGGGGCAGATGCTAAGACAGAGTGGAGCAACTGGCATCTCTGATGCCAAGGATCTCAACTAAATCGTCCCTGTATTTTCCACAAAGCCTGTCCAGTAACCTGAATGACCACAGTTGAGAAAACTGGTAATACTAAGAGTTGTCAAGAACATAGACCATCCAAAGCAGTCATGATGTGCTTGTGGTGAAGGAGACCTCAGACACAAAAGACGTGTCATGAGCTCATTTTTTAGTGTCTAAACTCAATATAGTAACATGTTAAAATTTGAATTGGGTGCTGTGTTACATAGGTTTGTTATTGTTATTGCTGTTGTTGTTTGGTCCTGGCTGACCTGGCACTCACTAGATAAGTCAAGTTGGCCTTGAACTCAGAGAGATCCACCTGTATCTGCCTTTCCATTGCTAAGATTAAAGGTGTTCACCTCCACATCTGGCTTTATCTTACTATGCTAATATTATCAACAAAATCCTATGTGCTTTAAACAGTTCTAAGTGAAGTGAAAAAACCACTATAGATAACACTTTTTAAAATGTTTGCTAAATTAATAATTTTAGGTTCACATTCAGAGCAATGGGTTTCCTCATGGCGTCTTTGCACATTTGCACCATTATACTTAGCCGGTTTTCCCTTTCCTGGGCCTCCCCCCTCCTTTGCCTGGTTCTTTCTTTCTCCACTAAGTCCCTACTTCTGCTTTCCTATTATGCGTATTCCATTGTTCTCTGTCTTCCACCTCCTTCAAGATCCCTTCACCCTTTCCCGGTGCCAGCCCACGTGACAGCCGTCATTTGCCAGCTCCCGTGCCGGCCCACGGCTCCCCTTTCCCCACATCCTCACCGACGCGTGTTGTCAATCTCTTCTTGATGACCGCCCTTCTGACTGGGGTGACACAGACGTTCAGAACAGTTCTCAGGTGCACTTCCCTGGAAAATGAGGAGGTCGAGTGGCTTTTCATGTATTTAGGGGCCATTTGTGTTTCTTCATTTAAGAAGGACCTATGCTATTCTTACTCCCTTTATTGATCAAATGGTTTGGGGTTTCTTTGGTGTTTTGTTTTTGTGAATATATATATNATTTCTGGATATTAATCTGTTGCCTAATGAGTAGTTGGCAAAGACTTTTTCCCGTCCTACAGGCTCTTTGCTCTGCAATTGTTTCTTCTGTTGGATCCCTCTTTGTTTTTCTAGCATGCGTCGGTTTTCTGGACTGTTCCTTGCTGCTGGAGATGGCTGCAGCAAGTTCTCCCTAAGGCCTCTGCCTTGGTGAGCTTTTCTCAGTTTCAGGTCTTGTGTTAAGGTCTCTGATCCATCTTAACTGGTTTGACTTGATAGATTTCTGATACTTTCCTCTTCTCTTTGGAATGACGATCACTCCTTCTTACCCTGACTCTGTCTTTCACCAGCTGTCACAGAGGCCACCACCAGCCTCCTGTCTTAATCAGACACCCCAGACAAAGCTCTGGCAATAAAAAATTTAAATGAGACAAGTTTTACGTTACCTTTTTGGTGTCCCACTTAAAAAATAATTTTATAGTTTCTTCTACCTAACATCCTGTCCAGGAGGAAGGGAGCCAGTCAAGGTGACTAAATAAAGGGGCACCGCTGAGACAGGCTGCAAAGTCTCCAGCTTTTAGGGAAGAATGTGCTTCTCGACTTTTGGGAATCTGGATTTTAACATCTTTGCAAGGCACTCAGTAAATGGTACCTTCTCCACATGGTGCTTACAAAATTGAAACATAAATCAAGAAAGTAGCTGGTGGAGGCTGAGCCCAGACCTTATTACTAATGGACACTGCTCTACTTTTGTCTCTCTTGCTGCGATAAAACACTCTGACCAAGGCAGCCTAGGGAAGAGAGGGCTTCTTTGGCATAGAACTCCAGGACACAGTCCATCATAAGGGAAGGTGAGGCAGGAACTCAAGGCAGCAACTTGAAGGCAAGCTTGCTCTTCCGCTCCCTTTGCCTCCACTCCACAGCCAAGAAGCCCAGCAGGAACGCTGAGGGCTCTACTTCCCAGCTGACTCACAGGCGAGATTATGCTCAGCTAACTGGGCCATCCTACAATTAACAGTCAAGACAATCTTCAACAGATATGCACATAGGCTGACCTGCTCTGGGTAATTCCCCAATGGAGCCTTTCATCTCAGGTGACTCCAGGCTGTGCCAAGTTAATAGTTAAAGCTAGCCAGAACAGCCACCATGCTGGACAATATGGCTGTCCATTGGCCTAAGCACAGTTACTAATTCTTACGTCTTCAGCTGTCTTTCAGGGATGTCTCAACATTTCTACAATCCCGATAACTCTCTTCTTTTTCCTGAAACTATGATGGGCTTAATCTCAAAACACACACTCCCAGAAATCGCTCCATGTTTTCAGTGTTAGCATCCTGAGGAAAGGGGGCACATATTCTTGGGCTAACGTCTCCGTCCATCAGACAGCTTCGTGTTTCATGATTGTATATATTCTACGGCACAGTGTTGCCATTTCAAAACTCATATAGCACCTTATGTTTTTCATAGTAACTCAAATACTATAAATAATATCCTGATATAAGAATCTTGACATATGACAGTTCTGAGTAAATTCTTTTAATTTCTGCCTAATAAACAGTAAAATGAGTTGGCAGTAGGTGTTGTCATAGCAGATCTAGTACTGAAATTTTCAATATGGCACTGCATCAATATGCTTAATGGAAAGGAGTATTTTTAAGATGGTGAAATGTTGCTCAGAGGACACAGTTTCAATAAGGTCAAAAGATGACATTGAGTGATCTGTTGTGCATCATACATGCAATTAGTAACAACATATTGCACCCTGAAAACACCTAGTATATCAATAAAACAGCAAATATGAGTGCTCCCTCTGTAAAAAGGACAACACATATATCCCATAGCTTGACTGAGTCATTCCACAACACACACACACACCACACACACACCACACACACACACACCACACACACACATACACACACACAAGCTTCAGGTCATATGTCATAAGTACATAGATTTTGTCAATTAAAAAACCAAATATTTTAAAAAGAAATTCATCTTTTTGGGATTAATCTCATGAGAATTCTCTATTTCCAGCTCGTTAAGATTCTGAGAGTCTGTTTTATCACCATTTCTTTATTCCTATCCCAAAGATCTTTTGTGGACTCAGAAGAGAAACAATCTAAGGAAGGGAGGGCTGGTGAATAGGCTCCATCCTGTAGAGTAAACGGATGTTCAGTCAGAAGCACTCAGACACCAAAAAGGTTGTCACCTATAGAGTCAGTAAACTAACTCCTTAAGCTTACACTAGTTGTAGTTTAACTTAGTATCTTTGAAAATTGCATGTTTCTTATGCACTCTGTAACATGTTTAGCACAGTCTAAGAAATCCTAGTGCATGGCAAGATTTTGAAAACTCTGTTAATTCAGTACTGGGGAAATAACTGATGCTGCTGCCTCTGCAGGCCCCAAGTAAAGGAGGGATGGTCAGAAGTGTACTTGCAACCTCTAGCAGGGATCTTAGTCCAGGGTAGCTGAGCTGGGAGCAGTGGGAGCCCAACCAGAAACCAGAAGGCTCTCAGTGAGCATTTACTAAACGCATGAATCGAAATACAGTCGGGAAGAGAAAAATCGAGACTCAACCTCAAAGCAGCCATGTTTAAAACTAAAAAAGAGTCAAGTTTCAAATGAGAAGAAATCTGAAAAGTGATTCCTATAGCTGGGAGGAACGTCAAGATCTAACAGCAGGTCAGTTTTGATATTCTCCCGAGACAATCCATATCCTTTACCGCAACAATGGCGGGGTCAGGACGAATACAAGGAAATACAAGACTGAGGGAAATGACCGTGTCCAGTCTTAAAGTCTCCCAGCATTGTTCATCCATTTAACTGCTTCTCAGTGACTACTAGGTACACATTAAAGAGCATTTTTTACAATAAAAGTAGAAGGTTTTTAAAAATCATAGACATAAAAATTATTGCGACTGAGCAATGTTCTGCCTAGATATAATCACAGCTAGTGTGTTGAGACTAATTACCTTCAGTCTCCTATTGCAATTCCTTGAGCAAACAGGGGATTATTACATGTAGAGGATGTATTCTTAGGGTTTTTCTTTAATATGTCAAGGCCATTTCTGTGTGTCATTCTAAGTCTTTCAAGTTACAATTTTATGGCATGCTGCTCCCTTAAGTGAATGCCTGGAACCCAGTGAATATGCTAGCCTCAATGTTACTTCTCCGATTTCATTAGACATGTCAAAGTTTCCCAGTAACAACACTGTAAATTACTGCTTTGCGCACAAGTTTTTATGTCACTGATTATTCTCACGGAAGAGACTGCAAGAGTAATAATACCTGGGCCAAATGGACAATAAACTCTATAATGACTTAACAAGAAGGTTCTGTGGTGATGAAATCTACTGAAACACAGATAGCACTAGAAACATCGATAAGACGACCAGGAAATGGAAATTTAATTAATTCTAGTGGAGCTTATGGTTATAATATTAGACAGTACAGCACATGCATTTCTATGTCTTATTTACCTCACCTTTGGAGACTGCCATGAAATGCCCCCCCCATTCTGATTCCATAGCCTTGAACTCAACAACACAGGCAGATCCCCGATGTGGGTCTGGAGAATCCAAGGGCAGTAATGAAGGTTCGGGTTTTGCCTCAATTGTCAAGCCCTCTGGCACATTTGGCGGTCCCAGTGGATATGAGGTCAGGCCAAAAGGACTTTAGTAATTTCATGAAAATGGCTGGTGTATGTATGGAAAGCCTTGAGAGATTCTTGCTTCCAGAAAGTCAGACGAGACCTTCCTTCTGCATGAATGGTGGTCCCCGACTGAGAGCCTCTGGTGAAGTGGGGGGGGGG
>LOEQ01001896.1:28746-39931 GCA_001685075.1 Bramus lutescens
ACCACATGGTGGCTCACAACCATCTGTAATGAGATCTGGCGCCCTCTGCTGGCCTGCAAGTATATATGCAAGCAGAACACTGTATATTTAATTAAAAAATCTAAAATAAGAAGTAGTCTCAGTTTATTCCCAGCACCCGTACACAGGAGTCCTCATCTCGGCACGGCTGTCCGCAGCCCTGCTTCTATTTTCATAGACAAATTTTATGGGGGAAAATGGCATATTACTGTCATTGAAATTTGCTTTTCTTAGATCTCTGCACACAAAATGCCATTACAATACCAGTCTTGGGAACTGAGCAGATGGCTCTCCGGGGCCATATTTTCTGTGTGAGGATGAGGGCCTGAGGTGAAATGCCCAGTGTAGCAAGCTTTCTCGTCGGACTTTCTTGGATCAGCAGCCCACAAATCATGACAGGGACTTATTATTACTGTGAAAGCTTGGCTTTTAGCTTCGGCTTGTTTCCAGCTTGCTCCTAGAGCTGCTTCTATTAATCTGCCTCCTGTCATGTGGCTTTTATCTTTCCTCAGCACAGCACATCCATCTTGCTCCGAGTCTACTGTCCTATCTCCACCTCTCTTCTTTCCAGAGTCCTCTCTCTCCCCAGAAATCCCGCCTATTCTCTCCTGCCTAGCTATTGGCCACTCAGCTCTTTATTAAACTAACCACAGTGACACATCTTCACACAGGGGAAACAGATATCCCGCAGCATCCCAGCACCCATGTAAAAAGTCATATATGGCTGCCTGCATGACTGGAACCCCAGCGCTGTGTGGGGTGGCGACAAGAGGATCCTGGGAGCTTGCTGGCTGCCAGTCTGGCTCCAGTTCCATAAAGCGCATATCCCAAAGGAATACGGTAGTGCTACAACAGGATGTCTGGGCCTCCTCTGGCCTCTGTGAGTACACAGATGTATTCCTGTGCCCACGTGTATGCAGACACTACACACATATACGGCAACTCACACACATATACTCAAAAATAAATAAAAATAAAACAAAATGCCCCGCCTTTTCCATTTTTTTCTCTCGCCTGCACCCGCTCACCTCTATCATCTTATTTATCTTCTCCCCTTAGCAGAAATGTTTTCATTCCCCTCTGCCCTCTGCCTCCAGATCTTTTCCTTTCCTCTCTCTTGGTCACTTTAGGCAGATCTCAGCCTCCTCGCCCCACAAGCACTGCTCCTCAAGGTGGCCAGTGGCCTCCACGGTGTTGACCCTAAGGTCACATTTTATTCTTCAGCACACTTGACCTGTCCTAAGAATTGGCACAATATTGTTTGTTTTTTTTCTTTCATTTGTTTATCTGAAACAGTCTCACTCTGTAGCCCAGGATAGACTCAAACTCATGACTGTCTTCCTGTTCCACCTCCTGATTGTTGGCCTTATGGGCGTAGTCCACCATGCTTAGCTTAATACAATACATTTTGGAAGACTTTCTTCTTTTGGCTTCTTAAATACATTTCAATGTTTCCACATTCAGTCAGTTCTACCCAGCATCTTTTACTGGTTCCTCAGTCCACAGATTCAAAATACTGCTTTTTGCTTGTGTAAAACATCATCCATATTTAATATATACAACTGGACAAGATAGTGAGTAGCTCTATGGTCTTGGAGATGAAGATAGATTTGTGATACTTACCCCCATACTAACTATACCAGTTATGTTTCCACAAGCAGAGTCCCAAGGCTCCCTTTTCCCTGCAGACTCCCAACACTTCCCTTCCATCTTTCTAGTAATAACATGAATCTCATTGTGGATTTAATTGGCAGTTCCTTGATGATTAGTGATGTTCAACACTTTTTAACTATACCTGCTGGTCATGTGTATATCTTCTTTTGAGAATATCTATTTGAGTTCTTTGCTCATTTAAAGCGCTAGTTGGTTTGACGCTAAGTCATTTTAGCTTTGTCGATTGCCTTAATTGTTGTTCTATTGCTGTGAAGAGACACCTTGCCCCTGCAACTTTTATAAAGGAAAACATTTAATTGGAACTTGCTTACAGTTTCAGGGGTTTGTCTATTTTCATTATGGCAGGAAGCATGGCAGCACACAGGCAGACATGATGTTGGAGAAGTAGCTGAGAGTTCTACATCCAGATCCATAGGTAATAGGAAGAGAGAAACACTGACCTGGTTTGAACTTCTGAGACTTCAAAGCCTCTAGTGACACACTTCTCCCAATAAGGCCACACCTCCTAATCTTTCTCAAGTAGCAGTACTCCCTGGTGATCAAGCTTTCGAATCTATAAGTCTATGCCTATGGGAGGCATTCTTATTCAAACCATCACATCTATCTTTTGATTACAAATTCCTTATCAGATGAATGACATACAGGGATTTTTCTTCATTATGTAGAATGATTCACTCTACTGAATGCTTCTTTTGATAGGCAAGAGCTCTTTTGTTTGATGTGATACCATTTGTCTATTTTTGTTTTCTGCCTCTCTTCTGCAAGTCATATTAAACAGCATTTCATCTATTTTGAATTGCTTTTTGTATATAATATCAGATAAGGTTCTAATTTCACTCTTTTACATGTAAAATATTCTGTTTTTCCAAACACAGTTTGGTGAAGGACTACCCTCTCATTATTTTGTAATTCTGTCAACAGTGCTAAAAATCAGTTAACAGCATATGAATAAGTTTGCTTCTGAATGCTCTGTTCTGTTCAGTTGTTTTGTGGGTCCATTTTTATGCTGGTATCATAATGTTTGGAATACATAATCTATGATATAATGTGATCAGAAACCATGAAACATCAAGTTGTGTTCTTGATTAAGATGCCTTTGGATGGGGGTGGATGATGGTTTCACATGAGACACATTTTCCCTATAAAAAATTCCATTGAAAATTTGACAGAGATTTTGTAAGTTTACAGAGTCTCTTGAGAAAATGCACATTTTTAATGATATAAACTTCTGCTCATTTGTGTATCCTTCAAGTTTTTTTTTAATCAGTATTTCACAGGTGGAAGTTTGCAGATCTTCTAACTCTTTGGTCAGGTTTATTTATAAGAATGTTATTCTTTCTATTGCTCAACATCCTTAGTCATCAGGGAAATGCAAATCAAAACAACTCTGAGATTCCATCTTATACCTGTAAGAATGGCCAAGATCAAAAACCACTGACAGCAACTTATGCTGGAGAGGGTGTGGAGTAAGGGGAACACTTCTTCAATGCTGGTGGGAGTGCAAACTTGTACAGTCACTTTGGATATCAGTATGGCTGTTTCTCAGGAAATTGGGAATCAGTCTACCTCAAGACCCAGAAATAGCAAATATACCCAAAGGATACTCAATCATGCCACAAGGATACTTGTTCAACTCTGTTCATAGCAGCATTATTCATAAAATAGTCAGAACCTGGAAATAACCAAGATGCCCCTCAACCTAAGAATGGATAAAGAAAATGTGGTACATTTACACGATGGAGTATTACTCAGCTGCAAAGAAAGCAATGACATCATGAAATTTGCAGACAAATGGATGGAGCTTGAAAAAATCATTCTGAGTGAGGTAACCCAGACCCAGAAAGACAAACACAGTATGTACTCACTCATAAGTGGATATTAGATATAAAGCAAAGCTACAGTCCACAGCCCCAAAGAAGCTAGGGAACAAAGGGAATTTAAGAGCAACGCATGGGCTTCCCTAGGAAAGGGAAATAGATAAGATCTCCTGGGTAAACTGGAGGCAGGTGGTAGAGGAAAGGGGATGGGGGGTGAGAACATGAGGGATCAGGATAGTTGAGTTGGAGGAGGGACAGAGAGGAAGAGCAATGAAAGAAATATCTTGGTAGAGAGAGCCATTATGGGGTAAGGGAGAAACCTGGTGCTAGGGAATCCACAAGGATTATTCCAGCTAAGACTTCTAGCAATAGTGGAGAGGGTGTCTGAACTGGTCTTCTCCTGTAATCAGATTGATGACTAACCTAATTGTCATCATAGAAGCTTCAACCAGTAACTGATGGAAGCAGATGCAGAGATCCTGGGCCAAGTTCTGGGGGTCCAGTTGAAGAGAGGGAGGAAGGATTATATGAGCAGGGGAGGTCAAGATCATGACAGGAAACCTACAGAGACAGCTGACCTGAGCTAGTGGGAACTCAAGGACTCTAGACCAACAGCTGGGGCCGCTGCATGGGACCAAACTAGGCAGACTGCATATATAGGTGACAGTTATGTATGTGGCTTGGCCTGTTTGTGGGGCCCCGGCAGTGGGATCAGGATTTATCCCTAGTGCATGAGCTGACATTTTGGAGCCCATTCCCTATGGTGGGATGCCTAGCTCAGCCTTGATGCAACGGGAGGGCTTGGTCCTGCCTCAACTTGATGTGCCAAGCTTTGCTGACTCCTCATGGGAGGAGGCTTACCCTTTCTAAGGAGTGGATTGTGGGGAGCAGGATGATGGGAGGTGGGGGAAATGGGAAAAGGAGAGGAACTGTGGTTGGCATGTGAAATGAATTAAAAATTTTAAAAAGAAAAAAGCTTATAAAAGAATTTTATACTTTCTAATTGTTTTAGAAACTGGATTTTTAAATTTCCTTTTTATATTCTTCCTTGTTATTATATAGAAATATAACTAATTTTTATTATGATTTTGTGTCAAGAAATTTTGCTGAATTAATTTATTAGTGTTGACAAATTTCTGATGGAATCTTCAAGGCAATACATATGTGTATAGATATATGAAATATTATATCATCTTTAATCAGAAATTTTACCTTCTTCCATCCTGGTTTGGATGCCCATTATTTGGTCCTCTGATCTAGTTACTCAAGAAAGGACTTCTAGCACCCTTTCAAGCAGAAGTATTGAGAATGGGCATCTTTCTCATTTCTAGTCCTAGAGGAAAAGCTTCCAGCTGTTCACCACTGGACATGGTACTAAGTATGAGTTTGTCATATATGACTTTTATTATGCTGGGAGTATTCTCTCTAGACTCAACTGTGAAGAACTTTTTTTTCTTTTTTTTTGAGATAGGGTTTCTCTGTAGCTTTTGGTTCCTGTCCTGGAACTAGCTCTTGTAGACCATGCTGGCCTCGAACTCACAGAGATCCTACTGCCTCTGCCTCCCGAGTGCTAGGATTAAAGGCATACACCACCACCACCATGAAGGATGGCCAATTTATGTCTGATCTTTTTAGACTTTTCATGTATATATTAATATAATCATTTAAATAATATTCTTTATTAAGTTGATGTATTGTGGCATAGTTACTTATTTGCATATAGAAACCCACTTTTGATTTTTCTTTGGGCTGCCAGGTTACAAAAAAAAATGACACCAAAATTTATTACTAATCAGGAAAGCTCGGCTTTAGCTTAAGTTTGTTTCTAACTAGTTCTTATAACTTAAAGTAACCCATATTTCTTAATCTACATTCTTTTGTGTGGTTCAGTTATTTACTCTGTACTGCCCATGCTGCCTCCTCTGCGCCTGGCAGGTAACTTCACCTTTCTTCTTCCCAGAGCTCTCTCTGTTCAGAATTCCCTGCTATACCTCCTGCCTAGCTATTGGCCATTTAGCTTTTTTATTAAACCAATCACAGTGACACATCTTCACACAGTGTAAAGGAATATTTCACAACAATTATAGAATTCAATTTGCTAGTTTTTTTTGTTGAGAATGTCTCATCTACACTCATCTGAGAATGTCTCCATCCATGTTCATCAAATATATTGGCTTTTAATTTTCTTTTCTCATGGGGTAGCTTTGACATTAGGGTAATTCTGGACTCATAAAATGGTCTTGGAAATGTTCTCTTCAATTTTGAGGAAGAGTTTAAGAAGAATTAGCATTAGCTTTTCTTTAACCATTTGACAGAATCCACAGAGAAACCATTAGAGCATGGGATTTTCATTGCTGGGGATACTGAGTACAGATTCAGTCCCTTACCTGTTGCTATTGGTATGTTTATATTCTTTGGTTTATTGAGATTTTTTTTGATAACTTAGTCCTGGGAAGTCACATGTTCTAGGGATTTATCCATTTCTTTGGAGTTCTTTTCTCTTTCATGTTGTACATAAGTGTATCCAACTTGTTTCTCTTTTGAAAGGACTGCCAATTTTATTAAAACTTTCAGTTTTAGTACCCATTTCTACACTTGCCTTTATTATTTATCCCTTCAACTAACTTTGGATTTAGTTTGCTTTTCTCCCCTAGTATTTCATTGTGTGAAGTTGGGCTGATTACCTCGGTCTTTCCTCTTTCTTCCTGTAATATTTAGCTCTATAAACTTGCCTCTGAGAACTGTTTTGGCTGTAGACTGTAGACTTTTATATGGTATTTCAATTTTCTTTGTCTCAAGATACTGTTTTTTAGTCCCTCTTTGAATCACTTGTTCAGAAGCAGGTTGTTTCATTTTCACTTAATTGTGAATTTTCCAGTTTCCCTCCTTATTGAATTCTGGCTTTATTCTACAATAAATGTAGTAAAATCTTGATATGATTGCAGCCTTCTTAAATAAATTTAGTAAGCCTTGTGGTTTAACACATGATCTATACTGGAGAATATGTGCGCGCTGAAGGAACATGTAGCCCGCTGCGATTGAATGTGACAGTCTATGTATGTGTGCTGGCTCTACTGCTGTTCAGGTCTGCTGCAGATTTACCGCTTTACTATTGTTATCACCAGATAAACACTCCCTGTCTTCGTCTTCCAGTTTCCAGAAGCCTCACAGACCAGGGTCCTGGAACCGTAGGTGACTGAGGGGGTAAAGATGTGATGTGTAGTAAGAAGGCCCCTAAAGGAGATGAGTCCAGTGTATGTGCTTCACTGCCGAACATGTGGATGGCTCTATGCCTTTGTTCCTATGCTACAAAACTGGCATCAACCTAACGGTGACTTTGCAGTGCCTAGAAGGAAGACACAGAACACGCCAAAGCTGGCCCATTGTTGACACAGCACCGTGAGCACACAGCCGCTGGTATCCAGAGGTCTTTCATAGGCACCTTGTAATCTGTATCGCTCTAACCCATGTGCATGTCTTATTCTCTGTAGTTCTAGAGAGGCAGACTGGCTCGTCCCGTCTGTCTGCCCGGTCCCTAGCACAGTACCATGCACATCATAATCACTCAAGTACGAATAACTGAGGAAAATTAAAATGAAACTTTCTGAATTTTATCTGTATGATAGAGTCAGGGTAGCCAACAAATTCCAGCATGCCATGATTTCGGAAGCAAAGTGTTCCTTGTTTCCTCTCCAGACACCCACTTCCCAAAGCCTTGTTTTGTTCTCTGAATTTTCTCTTACAAGAGATGCTTTTGTTCATGATTATACACCTGCATGGGATTGCAAAAACTGCTTAAAGTTTTAGAATTCTGGCGCTATTGGTTCACATGGGCAAGAAAGTAAATATGAAGATGCCTTCTCTATCCCTGAGTGATGGCTCCCATCTCCACCCACTATTTGTGCTGATGTGGGCAAGAATACCTACTGTTCAGAGACCATCTCAAGGTACATCCGGGAAAGACTGGCATTGAGAATGAGCCTTATAATTAAACAGCAATTGGGGTTTCCTGTGGTTTTATGCCCAGGACCTACCTAGTGCCTAAAGAGATGAACTACATGGCTTAAGAGGCAGAATGAAATTCACTGTTTCGACAAATAAAAGGAGGCCTTTGCCTGACAGCCTTGCTTTCGTGAGAACCCAGTTGGATTTCCAGCACTACAGTTGGCATATCTGCCCAATACTGACATCAGTTCAGCCCCTCAGAAGTGGCTGCCAGAGAACTGAGAAAGAATAGAGCTGAGATGGGGTTCATCCAATTTCTCCTCCAAATATTTCAACCATCTGAGTTGGGTGGCAGATTAGAAGCCTCACCAATGAAACCTGGTGAAGGAAAAAGGCCAAGATAACACCCAACCATCTCCTTTCTTGCAAGAGAAAAGATTTATAAATGAGTTGTGTCTGTGCATCTGTGTGTTCTGGTGTCCTTTTTTGCTCTCCATCCTGAGAGAAAATATGGCAGGGACTCAAGACAGGAACCGGGAGGCAGGAACTGAAGCAGAAACCACAGAATAGAGCTACTTACTGGCTTGCTCTCCATGGATTACTCAGGTATCTCATGGATTTCTTATTTAACCCAGGACCATCTGCACAGGGGTGGGCGCTTCCCACAGTGGACTGGACCCTCCCACAGCAATAACTGCTCAAGGAAATACTCCAATAGACTTTCCTATCAGCAGTCTGAGGAGGACAGCTTCATTGGAGTTTCCTCTTCCCAGATGACTCCTGTTTGTGTCAAGATGACAAAAATATAACAGGCTCACTGTGTTTGTATGTCTGTGTATCATATGTACAGGCTCGTGTGGGGTATACACATGTGCATGCCACCTGGGTGTGAAGGTCAGAGGTTGAAGCTGGGTGATTTCTTCTGTTGTGTTCCACCTTATGATTTGAGACAGGGTTTCTCACTAAACCTGGTGCTCATGCATCCAGCTAAGCCAATGGCCTCCAGGCATCTGAGTCTCAACCCCCAGTTCTGCTGTTTAGGACATCCTACCACACCCAGCTTTTAAGTGGATGCTAGGCTTCCAAAATGGGGTCACTATGTTTGTAAAGCAGGCACTGTACCAACAGAACTATCTCCTCAGCCCTGTATATAAATTTATTTAAAGTTAGATCTCGGAAGGCATACAGGTGGCAGCCAAGGAATATCAAGAAAGAAAGTGAAGATAATACAGCTCAGTTCAAGACAGGAGGACCAGAAACTCACTCTCAACAGCAACTGGTCTAAAGGCCATGGGGGTGGGGGTGGGGACACACCCTAAACCTGGCTCTATAGATTCTAACTGAGACTGCAAAGTGGGCCTCCTTCATTGGCACAGTCTGCTGCACGAAACATCGCAGGAAAGGAGGAACTTAAAACACCCCACCAAGGAAGAAATCCCAACTGTCGTGATGATCTTTTTACGTGTATGAGTGTTCTGCTGCCTGCCTGATGCCCACAGAGCCAGAAGGCGGCATTGGGTGCCCTGGACCTGGGGTTAGAGACAGTTGGGAGCCACCATGTAGGTGCTGGAAACTGAACCCAGGTTCTCTGCGAGACCAGCAGGTGCTTTTAACTGCTGAGCCAACCCTCCAGCACCATGATGTGATTTTTTTAAACTAATGTATTTTCACTGTACTTTGCCTAACAATATGTGCCCACTGGAATGACTGTTATGGGGGAAACCAACCACTGTCTGAAAGTAAAAGGAGAAAATTTGGGAAGAAGAAGGGACTCAGAGGAAGAGAGAGTAATGCGGATGCATATATTCAAAATATACCAATACAGGTGTGAAAATGTCATCATGAAGCCTAATATTATGTATAATTAATATGTGCTAGTAAAAACAAAATAATAAAAATCACTTTAAAAGAAGTGGAAACCTGGGATGGTGGAGTGGCTTTAGTAGGGTCACAGCAGACAGGGAGATAGCCAGAGGACTTAGGAGACAAAACTCCAGAGGAAAGAAAAACAGCTTCTAGTTCTAACTATTTTGTTAACCTACAGGATATAAGGAGCTCACTGAGAAAGAGAAGCTTGGAGGACAGGTGAGTTCCTGCTGGCATTTGAATGTGAGCTGTCTAGAGATAACCCAAAGGGCAATATCAAGCAAGCAATTGAATGCTATAAGCCTAAAACTGAGGGAACAGGTCAAGTGAAAGCGGCTTAGGAGCCATCAGGCTGTCCAGGCTGTTTGAAATGACCCTGGAAGGAGGGGTAAGGCAGGAGAGCTCAGAGAGGAAGGGCCAGCA
The DNA here is from genome assembly GCA_001685075.1 of Bramus lutescens. Classification (NCBI taxonomy): domain Eukaryota; kingdom Metazoa; phylum Chordata; class Mammalia; order Rodentia; family Cricetidae; genus Bramus; species Bramus lutescens. Next base: position 38,490 of record LOEQ01001896.1, read on the forward strand.
ACAGAACAAGTTCCACTAATACAAAAGGAGGAGCCTAGGACATAGCCTCCAAGTGAGTGATGGGAGGGTGAGTGGGTACCAAAACAGAATGAGAAGGGGGGCTTCAGGGAGAGAAGAGTGTTCAGTACAGGTAACTAATTGGTTTCCCCCTTTTCCTGAACAAAACTGACTTCCAGAGCAGCAGTAAATCTGGAAAACAGACTAACAGATGTGGGTCCTCAGGCTCCTCTGCCACCCAGACACATCTGCCAACATAAGCAGACACCTGCACTTGGAGATGACAGAAAAGCCCCCACTTTCCTGGTCCAAACAGCCGCCCATCTGGTACTTCACTTTAGCCCTCCTCCCTTTCTTCTTCCTTCCTTCTTAAGTGGTTCTGCACCCAAAAGTGCAGCCTCAATTTAATAAGCTTGAATACAAGAGACACACACGATAACACCAGAATAAAAATGAGAAGAAGCCCAGCTTCTGGTGACCCTGGCTGAAGTGAGAAACCGGTGGATCCACCTTGGCTTTTCCCTCTCTGTCTCAAGCTAGGGTGCACCAACCCATCCGTAATCGCTCCTCAGAACCAATTTCTTCCAAGGACCTCTCCTGTCTTGGGATTCTTCTGGCCACATCCCATCTTGCCTGGCGTAGTGAACGAGGCTCCAAGCTCTGACTTACCCCCTCTAACCTGATGGCACCATCTGTCAAAACCTTGAAAGCTTGCATTAATCTCTGCCTAAACCCCTCCCACCCACTGTGCTTAACCGCTTAGTGGGTAAAGCCAAGCATCCTCAACTACAGGCAGGTCTTTGATGATTCGACTCCCACTTTCTGTGTTGAGAGCTCTAGGGTCGTACAGTATGAGAGGAAAAGAGTCTACATCCCAATGCATTTTGAACACGAACCATGCACCAAAGCCATGTGCTAAGAACTTTACATTTATGTAATATTCACAGTGTTTGCTCAGACATCTAGTGTTAAAATCTCCTGACAGAGTGAGAATAAGAGCAACGAGGTCAAGACCATGATGGGGACACCCACTGAAACAGTTTACCTGAGCTAATGGGAGCTCACTATCTCTAGCCAGACAGGGAAGGAACCAGCATAGGACCAAACTAGTCCCTCTGAATGTGAGTTACAGTTGTATGGCTGGGGTGGGGCCACTGGCAGTGGCACCAGGATTTATCCCTACTGCTTGTACTAGCTTCTGGGGAACCCATTCTCTTTGGATGATGCATTGCTCAGCCTAGATATAGTAGGGAGGGCCTTGGACCTTCCCCAAAGCAATGTGCCTTCCCCTCTCTGAGGAGTGGATTGGGGTGAGGTGGAGGGTAAGTGGAGGGAATGGGAGGAGGGCGGGGGTGGGAACTTGGATTGGTATGTAAAATTTTAAAACAAAAAGATAGTTTGTTTTCTTTTAAAAAATTAAATTAAATTAAAAAGTCTCCTGATAA
>LOEQ01001896.1:41312-57449 GCA_001685075.1 Bramus lutescens
AGAGAGAGAGAGAGAGAGAGAGAGAGAGAGAGAGAGAGAGAGAGATTGAAAGACAAGAGTCTTTCAGAGATAGCAAGAAAGAGTTGGTGGGTGGGAAGTTGGATTGGATTTTTTTAACCCCTGTGGTTTCAACTTCCACAGAAGAGAGAAGGGATACTCCCTGGCTACCAAGCAGCTCCCAACCTGAATGGAGTGAAAGATGCGGCCTGATGACATAAATCCGAGGACGGGGCTGGTGGTGGCCCTGGTCAGTGTTTTTCTGGTCTTTGGCTTCATGTTCACTGTCTCTGGCATGAAGGGGGAAACTCTGGGGAACATCCCTCTGTTGGCCATCGGGCCAGCCATCTGCCTACCAGGCATCGCAGCCATTGCTCTGGCCAGGAAAACCGAGGGATGCACCAAGTGGCCAGAGAATGAGCTACTCTGGGTCCGCAAGTTACCCTGTTTCCGGAAACCCAAGGACAAGGAAGTGGTGGAACTGCTGAGGACCCCCTCAGACCTGGAATCCGGCAAGGGGAGCTCAGATGAACTAGCTAAGAAGGCAGGCCTCAGAGGGAAGCTGCTTCCACAGGGGCCAGGTGAGGTGCCTATGGCCAGCTCCATTACCACCCCCACCCCCACAGAGGAAGCAGAATGCCAGAGTCTAGTCCAGAGTGGGCGTCAGGAGGAGACATCCAGATATCTGGATGGCTACTGCCCCTCGGGCAGTTCCCTCGCCTATAGTGCCTTGGACGTCAAGGGCTCAGCTGACCGCCCTGAGCCCGAGGACAGCATCTTCTTTGTACCCCAGGACAGTATCATCGTTTGCTCCTACAAGCAGAACAGCCCTTATGACAGATACTGTTGCTACATCAATCAGAGCCGAGGCAGGTGGGACCACGAGACAATAGTCTGATCTGAGCATCCAAGGGTCCCGTGTTGACAGACACATTGCTACACTCAGCTCCCAATGGAAGAAAATCTCTGCTCCAACAGCCTTCGTCCTCTTAGAAACTGGCATGGTATGTGATGGGGTGCAGACCGCTGGTGCCTGATACTTGTGTAAATAGGCATGTAGGGGGCAGATTTTAGGGAAGAGCTGAGGATTACTTCTCTTTAGGGAAGAGGAATTAAATAAGAAAAAAAGTTCCATTTGCTTCTGAACAATTTAAACAATGTTGAATGCTTTGTAAAGCAGCCCCCAAAGTGCTAAGGAAGCCCCTGGGGACAGTCAGGGGCATCTAAAGTGAGCCAGGTATCAAAGGATGCAGGGCTGTCCACACAGAAGCTGGCTACTTGTGCCTGAAGAAAGGGGAGGAAAAGTTTGTGTTCCTTTATACAAAATGAGTTTTGCCTGTTGAAAATGTTGAAAAGCTTTTCATATATGGTAGCTGCTGGAAGAAATAAAAATCAAGATAGAATAGGTAAACCCTTCTCCTTAAATGGGTTGGATTTTGGAGGAAGGGGAGTTAAAAATAGTGGAATGTATAATTGAGTCCTGGCCTCTAACAAGGTCACATTTCAAATAAAGTGTTGATTACGTTATGTGAAAAGTTATTATTTCAGATGGCTGTGTTACATCTTAAACTCTTCATTTGAGTTGATTTGCTGGAACTTTATCTGAAGTTTTTAAATATTTACTAACATTCATGTATTTCCTTACCAGGTGCAAAATGACTTGATGTAATATTTTCATAGATTAGAATTTCTTTTTATCAAGACAAAACAAAATTTACATACACACACACATATATATATATATGTCTCTGTCTTCAACATTTTGTAGAGGCATGCACTAGGAATTACTATATGTCTTTTAAAACATGAAACTGCAAAGTGAATTAACTAGTCCTAAACATTATGAAAAATTTGAATGAAATGCAATGGTTATAAGCCTCTGGATATGCTGTCATGTGTAAATTTGTTCAACAACCTCCTGCCCCCAACCATGACTGCAAATGCCAATGAAACAAGAGTTCATTTAAGATTGAATTGAAGCTCATTTTTCATTAAATTCACTGGATCAGTAAAATTTACATGATAAAAATATCAGTATTCCCTATTTTGTGGCTGAGGGAAGAAATGTCATAATGGTATCCTAAAATTTATTTCCTGTTTTTCTTGCTTAATTGCAGCCAATAAGAAGAATAATCAGCTGAAATGCCATTTTAACCCTCCTGTAGAATAAGTGCATTTATAGGAACAGTGACAGATTTAGTCTTGAGAATTAGGAGTATTTTATATCCTTCAGTGAAATTTAATTCTAATTATTATACCAAATAGTTTTAGTCACCTCCCAAAAGGTGACTTGAGGACAAAAAAATTGGGGAGCTCATCTCTTTTATGTATTTCAAGTTCAACTCTGTGATTCTTAAGTCAACCATCCTTTCTTAAGAATTATACTCGTAAAAGTCATAATTTTTGAATGATGTTCGAGATCAAAAGTATGTCATCTTTTTAGTCAGGCCTCGATGTCTGGAAATGAGATGTGTGATCCTGGACAAAGTTCATCTTCCAGCTCTTCGTTTTCCTACTCTATGGAAGAGGAACGGGGGAAAGACTGATTTACTCTAAACTGTTTGCATCATTCATTCCCAGGTAGCATATTCTAAAATAGTAAATCAAAGGGACTGTGTGTTGCAGCAAGTAAGCTACAGCAAAATGCATGCCCATGTTATGCAATACATGGTCAAAACCATACAATGTGGATTAAATTGCTACTACTCAAAAGAATTCTATAGATATATGAAAGCAGATTTATTCCATTACTAAATATTATCTATTAGACGCCAATGCATTCCTGGGCACTGAAACTGAAAATATCGAGGGTAAGGTATTTTTGAAGAAAAAAATGTTTTAATGTTGATGTAACCCAAAGCAATGCCATACAGCTTTACAGTCCATGGGCCTGACTCCAGGACTGTGGTGGTGAGGGGTAGTTTCCTAAGTCTCAATAGCTGTTTCGAATGAAGAAAATACGATTTATATAGAGAAGGTTATTGGAAATGTAGTAACAAAAGTTTTCCCCCATGCTTGCCACTATTGGCATTGTCAGAAGCAAGAGGGTAGAACGATGTTTGTTTGGGTTCAGCGAGTCCTACATGGGTCTGAGGAGAGAGGACTGGAGTGTCCGCTAAGGTCTGGAATTTGGGGAAGTTTCCTTCTGGAAACAGTTTAGAATTTTTCACATAATGTGTACATGTGTGCACAGAGTCCCGTTTCCAAATCAAGGGTCAAATACTGACTTAAAGATATAAGCTATTTTTAAACACATTTTCAAGTTGCATTTCAGAAAAAATTCTTCCATTTACCTATTTAAAATACAGAAGCTATCTGAGTATCCATTTGCATATATTTTCCTGTGCTAAATGAATGGGTTTCAGACGTCGAGCTGGGAGATTTAACGTTCTTCACCCAAAGAATAAAATGTGAGTTGTGACTTGTGTGGATTTTTCTTAGCATCTTCCACTGAACCATCCCTCCTCTGTGCTGCAAGGCAGCCTGTGTCCTAATCAACACTGTGGTTCTATTCAAAGCAAACCTGTTGTTCTTTTGAACAGAGATATAAGAAAGGGGACAAAGATGTCCCAAGCCCTTAGAGGAAAAGGGAACATTCCACTCATCCAAACCAACAGCCTGAGAAATCAGTAATATTAACATAAGAAGCAAGAGGGCTGTTCCTTGACTCCTTTAAGAACTCCCAAGCTGCTAGAAGTTGAAGTAGGCACTAGTACCTTTTCTTTGCTATTAATTCAAATACTCATTTTCTACTTAATGTGAGGTAGGCATTCTACTTTTGAAATTTCTCCATTCAACTTCTCTTGTTCTGTGTTCCTACTTAATTAGGACCACAGGTTCTTTCCCCATCTGCCTATTTCTTGATTCCTAAATGTGAATTCAGCCAAGACACACAAGCTGGAGCACGCTGGACAACTGTTTCAAGATTTACTCTCTGTTGCAATCATCCTGGGGGAGGGATCGAAGTACAGTTAGGTTCCAGCTCTCTTCCAGCTCAGCGTATCAACTGCTCTAAAGTGTTTTCAGTACTGTGGATCCTGACATCCACTGAGTTGACACACACAGAGAAGGAGGGAGGGTTAACGACTCTTCTCTCCACAGGTTCTGATGTCTGCTTACTAGTGGCAGCTCTCTGTGCCCACGACACTGACTGCTGAATTCACTATCTTCGCCACCATTGTGATTTTTAAAATATTAAAGAAAAATATTTTTGCTGGGCATGACAGTCATGGTTCTGTAATCCCATCACTTGGGAGGGGGGCAGAGGCAAGAGCATCAAGAGTTCAAAGTCATTCTCACTGTGGATTGGGGGACAGCCTGGTCTTCAGGAGACCCTCTTGAAAAAGGGAAGCTGCCTTTGAGAATCCGGATTCCTAGAATCAAACTGCTTTACTCCTAACTTGCTGCCTCATCTTCCAAACCTGTCGACATGCGGTGTAATGATTATAGCAGCCTGCTTTTATTTTTCTTGCCTCCCTTAAATAAGCCCTGAGCATGCCCCCCCCTTTCTGTATGTTATCATCATCAATTAATAACTGTAATATGCCATTTTGGTGGTTCCACAATCCATCCTGCCAGCCTTATTGCTGACCATATATAAAGTATTATGGATGTTTTTACCATCTGGCCACAGAAATGAAAACTTACCATTGAAAAGCTGTCTCCTTGAAGAGGGGGCAGAAATATGTGACTGTTCATATTGCTGCTCAACCTTCTCTTCACACATGTGGCCCCAAGACCCAGGGTGGAAGGCAATACGATGTTGCTTCAAAACGCCGCTTCTCAATACTAGATTATAACAAGGTCGGCCTTCAAAAGCACAATGTCCAGCAAGCAAAAAATAAATGAATAGGCTTAATTGATGGTAATTTCTAATATTCCAAAGCATTTTTATTTTTTTCTTTCTTTTCTTTATTCCAAAAAGCCAGCCCATGCACCAGGGGTAAATCCTGGTCCCACTGCCAGGGGTCCCAGAAAAAAGACCAAGCCACACAACTGTCACATTCAGAGGACCTAGTTTGGCCTCATGCTGTCAGTCCGGAGTCTATGAACTCCTACTAGCACAGGTCAGTTGTCTTTGTGGGTTCCCCATCGTGGTCTTGACCCCTCTTGTTCATATACTCGCTCCTCCCTCTGAAAGTTAAATGTGAAGTTTTGGGGTTTTTTTGCAATTGACCACTTATTATTTTCATAGAAACTGGCAACTGTATGTAAGTCTTCAGCCTGAGGCAAGACCATATGGAGAAAATTTGCTTTGACACTCATCTGCCTATAATTCAGCAGAGTGTGGGCAGTCACCTGCTGCGCTAGCGAGCTGACCACCGGAACTGCTCCAAAAGACACACACACTCTTATTGCTCTGTCGGCTTCCTCACACACTATGTGGCAGCTTCCTTTATTTAAATGTATTTTAAATTTTTTATTCATTTTGATAACTTTTGTCTCACTCATTTTTTGTTTGTTTCTTTTGATTCTTTTTACTTTATTTTTTGTTTGTGAGAGAGAAAGAACATGAAGTTGGGTGGATATGTCAGTGGAGAGGATCTGGGAGGAGTCAGGGGAGGGAAAATATATAAAACATATTGTAAAAGAGATATTTTATTTTTAAAAATTGGGTGATAAGATAAAATTTAGCTGGTGATGTAGGAACAATGCATGTAGCTATAGAGCACACACAGAGGTTGGGGACAGTTCGTAGAAGAAGCCAGTTCTCTCCTTCCACCATGTGGATCTCAGGAATCAACTAGCAACAATAGGCTTGACAGCAAGTGCCTTTACCCACAGAGCCGTCTTGCTGGCCCCTGCAGCAGCTTCCTGACTTCCCGGCTACAATCTGCGGCTGGCCACCAGAGCCTTTGTCTAAGAGCTCCCTGGGGAAAGAGAAGATATTTGGTCCATCCTTTCCTCATCTTTCCCTCTATAATGCGTCCTGCCTTGCTGGGTGAAAACTCCAAATGGCACCATTTAGTCACACTAAAAGCCTATTTCCCGTTTTATATTAAACATAATCAGCAATAATGCAGACTGAAATAGGCTTCTGTGGATCGAGATCCTAATTTCTGTTTGGCATACTGTTCCCCTGGAGGAACTGCCTTTGATATCACAAGGGAACGAGACGTACCTTTGCAGAACATCTCCCTCCCTCCATGATTGACCTATCTCCCCTCTCCATGAATGACCTAATAATTGCCATCACCTGATCTCTGGGTCGGCGGTTGATCAAACACACAACAAGAACTGGTGATTCTTAGAATGTGTGAAATCCACCTTTTGAATTTACAACCAGAAACAAAAGTAAATCGGTGCTAATCGTGTTAATGTTGCAAGTATATAAATAAAATAGAAACCCCAGCATTGGCCACTGGCCCTCTGCCAAACTCCTCTCACTTAACCATGTCTTCGAGGTAAAGTGGCTATTCTCTCAGGTTGGTAGTGGGGAGCTGGGCTGCCAGCTCCCCACCTCATCCCCACCCCAGCTCCCAAAGAAGTTCTCTTCCCACACTGAGACTGGTTTGTATCTCCGAGAAGCCCAATTGTTCTGGAAGAGGATGATAGCCTTGCTCAGCAGTTCCCATGAGCACTACTTAAAGCCGGTCTTAATAACTTCTAAACTATATAGTTTGTCCTGTGAATTTTCCCCACTATCTGACTAGATAAAAACGTATTTGAATAACTCTTTTCCTGAGCCATAGGGACCACTGAGATCTTGAACAAGACAAGGCATCCTTTGAATACGGGGAAAGAGGATGTGTGAGATTTCCTAGCCCCGTAAACGGAACATCTGACACAGGACTGTCCCGGCTCGGGCTTTCAGAGGCTTAAACCCATCGTGGTGTAGAGGGCAGCATACATCACAGCAGCAAGAGGACAGAGAGAAAACTTCCGTCTACGCATTTTCTCCTCTTCTCTGCTTCTATTCCAGCCCCAGTCAATGGGATTGCACTGCCCACACTCAGAATTGATCTTCTCCCTTAACCATCTCTGCAAATGTGCTCACAGGCATGCCCAAGTGCAAAATAATAATAAAAGGGAGATGCTAGAGAATTCTGACACACTTTAAATAACTAAGAAAGCACATGTGTATATTTAACTTTAAAGTATATTCCAATGAGCATGAAATTTAACCAGAAATACCTTCCTGCTAGACATAGTTTAAAAAAAAAACAGAAAACAGCAAATAAACAAGATCAAATGGGTTAAAAGTGATGAAGAAAATGTGATACACATACACAATGAATATTATTAGCCTTAAATAAATAATAGAGCAAATGGTAGAATAAGCATGAAGAAGTTAAAAGAATACAAAGTGGATAATATTAGCTAAAATTTTGGAAAGATGAAATGAATAAAGTCAAATGATCTTAATCCATAAACTCAGCCAAAATTTCCCACTGAAAGAGGAACATGCTATTAAATGCACAAACTAAAGCACCACTGCACGGTTTAGGTAGAGGCAAAAACCCAGGAAACTGAGGCTGCACTCAAGGCCCCTTCCAGGCAGGATTCCCTCAGGGTGGGATGCAATTGTTCAGACTCAGCTGTCTGAGGACTCGGCTGATTTTGTGACTCTGACTCCCGAAGTACAGACAATAAAATCAAAACAGACGAAAGGAGCACATTAAATTAACAAGCTCTAGAGCCAGCGAGATGGCTCTGTGGAGGAGGCTCTGGGTTCCTGAGTTCAGTCCCCTCCTGGACAGCCCACGTGATGGAGGAAGAGCGCCAACTCCACACATGCGACATGGCTAACACATGCACACACACTATAAATAAAAAATGTTCAATTTTTAATTGCTTCTGCACAGCAAAGGAAGAGATCATCAGAGAAAAGAGATAGCATATGTAATGGGAGAAAACATGTTTATCATACAGCTGATGATAAATCAGTAGCCAAAGTAGATACAGCACTCAACCTACTTGGTTCCAGAAAACAACTGCCTTAAAATCTGGGAAAGGGCTTATTAGACATTTAAAATGTACAAATAGCCAACACATGTATATATGAAAAACATGTTCAAAGCCACTAATCACCAAAGATGGACACATTAAAACTAAAGCGATATACTACATTATACCTGTCAGAATGGCTGCTGAAATTGACAAATGATAACAAATGTTGGAAAGGATGTGGAGAATGGGGAGCATTGTATAATGTTGGTGAGAATATAAATCATCTGTTATGTAGAACAATATGAAATATCTCCAAAAAAGTAAACGAGTTACCATATGACCCAGGCACCCCTCTACTGATTGTGGATGCCAAGGAGCTGGAACCAAGCATCTATATCTAGCTTCATGTTCCTTGTAGCATTATTCTCAATAACCAAGACATGCAAACATGATCAGTATCCAACAATGGATGGACCAATTGTTTAAATGTTGCACACACATGATGGAATATTATTCATCTTAAAATGGAAGCAAATTCTGCTATTCAGATAAACCTAGAGAACGTTATAAGTGAGATAATCCAGGTATAGAATCTAACAAATCAAATTTTTGAAATGGCAGTTGTGGAAGTTGATGGGGTATGCACAGCAAAGATGTTGACCAGGAACATGAGTTCAGTTGGGAAGAACTTATTTCCAAACTCTGCCTCCTTTCTCCCAGCATTCAGTTTAGTTTTCTCTACCCAGCTAAGTTCTGCTTTCCTATAGGCCCAAAGCAGTTTCTTTATTCATTAACCAATAAAAGCAATACATAGATAGAAGGACCTCCCACACCAGTCTCTCCTCTACAGGAAAGTTTAGTTAGTCCCAGAGTCCCCAGGCAATTCCCCTGTCACAGAAGAAAAGATCAGAAGCAATCTGCCAGGCCTCGCAGTCTACAGATAAAGAAGTCCTGGGCAGTTCAACCATTCCCAGCACAACTAAGGGAGGAACCTCAGACCCAACTTAACTAGGACTTGAAGCTTTAACCAAATCTGACTTTTAAAAAGTTTCAAAGAAGTCAAATCATCACTGCTTGCAGATGGTATGGCACTACACTTTAAAAGACCCCAAGACTCTAAGGTGTTTGCGTCTCAATCCAGTCAAGTTCCCAATCCAAATTAACCACCAGAGAGGAAAAGAGAGAATGTGCAGGGCTCTGGGCTCCAGAAGAACCAACAAAGCCCTCACCTCACAGAGGCAGCCTTACAAAGACAAATTAGGCACATTTCTTCCTCATATACACTTAGGAGGTGGAGGAAGGACATGGAAACATGGTAGGGCTAATTGGAATGTGGAAGGGGAAAGGAAACTCAGAAAGGAAGGATAACAGAGGGTGAATGTGACCAAAGCGAACATCCTATGCAGGTATGGGTATGGCATCGTGAAACCCGGTGCTTCCTGCGACCAGAACTTTTTTCTAATTAAAAAAGAATTAAATCAGCAAGTAACTGCTTGCTTTGGTTCTATTTCTGGAACAAGTTTCATTCCCACTTGGGGACAAACAACTAATTGGACAAAGCAGTCCCCCTTCCCGAACACTTGTTCTGCTGTCTCAAGGACTGGAATAACTCGCAGCTTTTTCTGGAAGGGTCTGATGGAGACCAGCTTCTGAAATCACCAGCTCTGTGGTTCTCACTCCCGATAGGCTGAGACATGGAGACATGTCTTCCATCACAAAGAGTCAGGGTATTAAGGGTGTCAAACTCATTTACTTCTTTCTTTTCTGTGTCTCAAAATGCCTCAGCTGCTTTGACTTTACAACCCTTCCTATGCAGACATGTCTGCCACTTTAAAGACTGTGACACTGAGTGTTTTTGTTCCCCGAGATGCGACTGTATGTTTTACAGCAAAAGGTCTCAATATGCAAATAAGCAAGGGAATGGAGAGTCAGACAAAATCGATCAGTCATTTTCTGTCCATATCTCCAACACCCTGGATAACCCCTGGACACAGTGGCACTAAGGAAATGCTTATTGATGAGAGAAAGTAGAATTCCTCAGGACCATTTGTTACCATGTGCCCTGACCATAGGGATGTGTGCGGCAGCCCCTGGGGCTTCAGAACCGGCATCCAGAGAGCTGTGCTTGGTGAAATTGTGTCCTAATTCCTAAATCTAGAAGAACCCATTGAAGGGAATCAATTTTTCAGAAATCATAAAGAAAATTTCAGAAAATCATTTTTTAAAAAATCAAAGGAAAGGGAGAGAAATAATATAATCCCAGAATTACCCAGGAAAGAGTCCTAACTGCAGAAAGAGGAGCTGAAGATAAGACATCAGCCGGTCGGCTGGCTATAGTTTGTTTCCAGAGGTCTGCTTCCCAGGGCCTCGCTTAGGCTTGCCCAAACAGAGCCACCAGGTCCTCCCCGACCCTACATCCTGAAACAATCAGAAGGAGTGTTTTCTCTACAATGCTGTGTGAGATACAGATGTGGTGGAACCAGTAACTCATTGGCAGTTATAGTCTCTGTCTCCCCTAGTCCGAATCTCTGATTTACCCAAGACATTCCGGAATTTTAAGAAGGCAACTTGATGGCTCTTAAACCAGAGAGCATATAGAATCACCTGTAGTGTGTGGTAAACATGGGTTGCTGAAACTGGTCCCAGATTTTCAAATTCAGTAAAATTCTAAAGAGTCAGAGGTCACGCCAGCAAGGACAGTCCTCATTCTCATATTGTCCATCCATACGTGTGCTTCCCAAGCTCAGCGTCTGTTATAGACCCTGAGCCAGCCATGTCCACATGGCAGAATTTGAGTGAATGTCTGGCACATAACAAATTCATCGAGTTAACCAACAAGTCAATTTACGAAGTCCCTAGGACTGTATACCCCACCTTTCCTGATGGAAGTGGAGCCCAGTCCTCTCCATTTACCTCTCCAGCTTACCCCATTCTGTTCATGATTCAATACCTGATTGTAGATCTTTCAGGGACCAAGATATCACCCTTTGTCAAATGACAGTAGATACGAGGGATCCTGGAGCCACCGCCTTCTTTGGGCCCTGAGATTTAGACTCTGGGTCTACATGGCAACATCCCTGTGGTCAGATGTGTCCCAATCATTCCCAATTGGTGCCTTTCCCTGACAACCCATATTTTAGCTCCCAGTGGGGCCCTGGTTAAACCTTCAGCTGCATCAAGATCATAGGTAATGTTTCTGAACCAGGGTCCCATGGTGACTTTGAAAGAGAATCTTAGATTAGAGGTGTTTAAGGTTTCCTCAGGTATTAGCCAGAATAAGCAATACTTCACTATTATGTGTGTGCACACATGTGTATGCTCTGCATGTCCATGTATGCACATGGGGATGCCAGAGGTTGATACTGAGTGTCCTCCGCTAGGGCTCTTCACCTTATTTTTTGACGCAGGGCTCCTCACTCCCTGTGTGCCAAACCACTGCCTTCCCACTCAGTCCTTCTCCTCTGCAGCTTCCACCGCTGTTTCCCTTGGAAACCAAAGCAGTAGCTGCGTGCAAGGCAGCTCTCTCTCCCTCCTCACTCATCAGTACCACGGACTAGCAGCCTGTTTTCTTCCTCGGTAGAAACAGTTGTTGCTGGGGGATGGTGTTCACATGAGGGTAACATGAAAACACTGTCACCTGGGGGCAGACACATTGTGCGTTCTGTGGAGCATTCGTCCTTGAAATTTTTCATTTTTCTTTTTCATTTTCTAAGGTAAACCATCGATTTCTCCTCTGTGCTGTAATGATTTGTGTATTAATCATTTCTGTTAGGTATCAGACTGTTTAAAATCTAAAGATGATACAGACATCAGCCCAACGTTTCCCACAGCAAAGCTTGATGCAAGTCAATTGGGCCGTGTAATTATTGGTTAATATGATTATAACCCAATGAACATTTTAGCATCCAATAATGACTCTTGCCTTAATTATTGTTACAATTGCTGCAAAATCTTTCTTTTTCCTCATTTGTTCTATATTTATCAATTGTAATTACACCCCAGGAAAGAACTTTTTCCTTCTCTTCAATTTATTTGCTCACTTATTTATGAATAAGTGTAAGTAGTTCATGGGTTATATCTTGTAGAATAGGTTATAATCTGTTAATATAATTTTTCCATCTGCTTTGAGGTATAGTTGATAAGTAACTCGTTTTAAATAACAGGTTATGATTTTATGCAGTGGGTTATAATCTATCACTATCATTTTTTAATCACAAAGCAATCTCAGATTTGGCTGAGGCGAGTCCTTTTTGGTTTGTTTGCAAGTTTCTTAACATATCTCCATTCCGCTCTAAACACTTCTTAGTTGCTGTTATATTTCCATAAGAAATTTTAGCTACAAAAATAAAACCGTTTAGTGTTCAACACACACGGACGTGTGTGATAGATGCCACCCTCACCCAGTCAGTGGTCACCATTCAACAACAATGGTGCTCCCAACAGCAGGCACCCTCATGGATGCTTCATCACCTCGATGGCTTCCTGCCGAAAAGGTGAAAGACTTCAGCATAAACACAAGGAAACTTGAGAAAAGATTAATATTCAGGGACATTTTATAGAATTAAACTCAATGAGTAAAAGTGATCACAATTACTGAAACCTAGACACGACTTAATGTGATATATAACCCAGGGCCACATCCTGAAGGGGTGGGGGCGATGCATGATGTAGGACCAGATCCTGGAAGGGAGGGTCTGTTACTAAAGCGATGGGACAATGAGAAAGACTTTATAAAGATTGTTCGAGACAATGCTTCATATCGATGGCGAGTTTCTGATTCTGACCATTGTTGTTGTTACATAAGAGAATGCTGCCACTCGGGAGAGAAGCACGGAAGTATGTAGGAGGAGAGGAGCACGGTGTCGGAACGTACGCCCCAAGAGTCAGGGGGAAAAAAGAGACGGTTTGAATGTGTCCTCCAGAGAGTATGTGTTGAAAACTTAATCCCGTGACGCAGCATTGGCAGAAGATGGAGTTTGAAGGGTTGTGTTCCCTTAAGAGGCCTCTGCCCTCGTGAATGGTAATTATAATCAGCTTCAAGCCACAGTTTCACTGACTTGCTCTATCTTGCTGAATTGGTTAGTTTTCGCCAATCTGAGACAAACGAGAGTCACCAGGGAAGAATGAAGCTCACTTGAGGAATTGCCTCCATTAAACTGGCCTGTAGGCGTGTCTGTGGGGTATCTTCTCAATCAATGATTGATGGGGGAGGGCTCAGCCCACTGTGGGCGAGGCCACTCCTGGGCAGCTAGCCGGTCCTGGAGAAGAAAGCTGACTGAGGAAGTCATGGGGAGCAAGCTAGTAAGCAAGCAATGTTCTTCCGTGTTTCCTGTTTGCACTCCTGCTGAAGTTTCCGCCCTGACCTCCCTCAGTAATGGACTGTAATCAGGACAGGCAAGCCAAATAAACCATTTTCTCTCAAGTTGCTTTTGCCTGTGGTGTTTATCGAATAGGAAGCAAACCAGGACACGTTCCCTTCTGCCTTCTGCCAAGGGCTGATGCCGTAAGAAAACACTTGCCACATGTGGGCAACTTCCCAAGCTCCAGAGTTGGGAGCCAATGAATTTCTGCTTGTTACAAATTACCCACGCTGAAGTAGTCTGTCGTAGAGGCAAAGATGGATCCGCGAATGAGAAAGCGGATGCGGTTATCTAGTGAGGGCGATTTGGGAAATGGGTGAAGCAGTCCAGCAATTCTGTGCCCTTGCAAATTTATGTTTGGAATTAAGATTTAATATTGTAAAATCATTGGTTACCTGTACTTTTTTG
This sequence comes from Bramus lutescens, assembly GCA_001685075.1. NCBI lineage: Eukaryota > Metazoa > Chordata > Mammalia > Rodentia > Cricetidae > Bramus > Bramus lutescens. Next base: position 54,968 of record LOEQ01001896.1, read on the forward strand.
TCTAGAGGTGAAACCCCGCAAAATTTTCCTTCCACATTAATATGTCAGGGATATTGCTGTTGTTCTCATCTTGTTGATGTTTTTGCTTTTGTTTTTGCTTTTTGGAGACAGGGTTTCTCTGAGTAACCTTGGACGTTCTGGAATTCACTCTACAGACCAGGCTGGTTTTGAACTCAGAGACCCTCCTGCCTCTGCCTCCTGAGTGCTGGGATTAAAGGTGTGTGCTATCACTGCCAGGCAAATGCAGCCATTTCTAAGAGAGACTGTTTCACAATAAAATTCCTGGTATTCTTTCCACCCTCTCTCCCAGTGTTCCCTGTGCCACAGATACCGGGGAGTCAATGTAGATTTGTTCGCTGGGGCTGGGCTCTCCACCCGCTGTTGATCTCTGCATTGTGTCCAGTTATGACTTTCTGCGACAGTTTCCATTTGCTGTGAAGAGCCTTATTGGTTGTCCAAGGCAGAGGGGTCAACCCCAAAACCATACACATAGAAACGACAGAAACAGACTCAGCAGGTTGTATCTCTTTAGGTCTTTCTTTGGACTGTCAATTCCCAAATAATGACACGGAGACTTTTTATTAATTATGACTGGTTGGCCTTGGCTTAGGTTTGTCCACAACAAGCTCTTATAACTTAAATTAACAATTTTATTTTCATCTGTGTTCTGCCGTGTAGTTCTTTCCCTCTCTTCCATACTGTTTGTCCGACTCCTCCATACCAGACTGGTGAAATCTGTGCGCCTCAGATTCTTGCCAGTTCCTCTCTCTCCCCAGAAATCCTGCCTATCCTAACCTACCTAGCTAGTGGCCATTCAGCTCTTCATTAAACCAATGAGAAGGAGCCTTAGGCAGAGACACATCATCACAGTGTACAAAAAGATTATTCAACAACAATTGTATTTCTGTATTTACACGTGCGCACACACACACACCCCAATAATAACCAAAGAAAAAGAGACTATTAGCTTGAGGGAGGACTGGGGGGAGTTGGAGGGAGGGTACCCGGGAAAGGCTAGAGGAAGGAAATGGGGAGGTGATATAATTCTATTTCAATTAAGAAGATTTAAAAGAAAACATTATAAAATCAAAACTTACAAAAGCCAAGTTGGATAAAAGTCAATACTATCGGCTGTTTATTTGGGTTATTTATACTTTACCACATTCTAAAATGAACTGAAGGGGATTTGTCTATTCAGGAGGATTTTCAAAATTAACTTCAGCTGCTTTCTCTAGAGGCAGACACTGAAACCAAGAGTTTAGGGCAAGTAATTTGGTGGGAACATGATCTTCAAAGGATCAGTAAGACAGCATCAGTAAAACCCCAAAAGAAGCCACTTAAAGCCATGGGCAGCTACAGCTGAACTCTGTCTAGGACGCAGTATAGAACACATGGCTAAGCTAGCCTTTGCTGAAGGCCATAGAAACTAGTTTTCAGGAAACAGTTGTCTACATCACCCGAAACAACAGTCTAGCGGCCAAATGACTTTTCCCGTGGTGAACAGGAAATTCTGTAGTAAGAACACAAGTGAGGAAAGCCAGGTTTCATTCTGAAGAAACCCCACGTGGCTCCAGGTCAAGCAGGCCAGGAGCTCCGAGTCATCTTTCCCTGTAAACTATAACTAAAAAGTTGAACAGACTGAAAACTGAACGGCTCTTTTAGACCCATCAGTGTGGTTACAGAGCAATCAGGGTGGTGCCCACACAGATGGAAAGACAGAGAGGATACAGGGGTCACAACGAGGAAAGCAAAATTTCACAGCAGAAACCTCCATGGAAACTAGTTCCAGCGAGGAAAAGCCCTACATTGTAATTGACAAGTTTCTAGAGGCTTGATGTGGACAAACCTAACAGTTAAAACCCACGGGTGCCCCCACACTTTTGTAAGTCTTGTTTCCTGGAGCTCCTCCAGGGTGAATGAGCTGCTAGGCTTCCAACAGAAATAACCAGAGCATCCTGTCCTTAAGACAGACTGCCTTCAAGACTCCCTAGAAAAAAAGATGTCTTGGTGGGTGCAGTAGGGAGGCAGAGGCAGGAGGACCTCTGTCGGGGTCCGGCACTAGCCCGGACCATAAATTATTTTTCTCCACCAGACCCCAACATAAACTCTCTCTCTGGATCGGCATGGAGGCAGGGGAATAAAGACACAACTCACGTGGCTTAATTGGGAGGGAGATTTTCAGTGGTCCCTCATGAAGTCTTGAGTTTACATCCTGAAGAATTCCTCCTCGTTTATTCTTCAAACAGCTTTTATACCAACACATAAACTGAGCGGGGAAAATACACCAGCATTCTGTCTCCTAGGTAACCAGGTGAATGGTGTTTTGTCACATTTGCATCAACCTGTCTGCTGTGTGTGCTAGCTGTCACATAGGCTTGAATCAGTATCTCTATCAGGCATCCTCCAAATTACAAAGAAAGGAGCAACGACATCCTGACCCTTTGTTAGGGCAGTGACAGCCTGTCTGCAGGGCTACGTGACC
>LOEQ01001896.1:65314-85363 GCA_001685075.1 Bramus lutescens
GGCACAGCTTGGCAGGCAGAAGTCACAGAAATGATCAAATGGAGAGAGAGACAGCAGGACTTCAGGGTGACTTCAGACTCCATAACTTTGCTCGCTCAAAACCAGTCTTGCCTTGATATGTTTAATGAAATCTACATTTGCAACCAAAACTGTACAACCTTGGCCTTCACTGTACCTGAGAACATACTAGTCTTTGACTGTCTACCCTGCAAGGGGCCGCTGTTCAATTGCTTTCCCTAGGAAAAGGTGGGGAGAGGGAGGGAGGGGAAAAAGGAAGAGAGGAAAGCTAGGGAGGGAGGTGAGAGAAGGGAAAGGATGAGGAGGAAGAAGGGGGAGAGATAGATTCGGTTTTAATCCACTATGATGATTTTAGATTATTTTGAGGGAATAGATGTCACCCTTCCCGTACGGCCTAGAGGTGTCACTAAATTTCAGTGACACTTAGCAGCGTTTCAGCAGGGGTGTGGCAGGCTGACCCACAGGGTTAGAAAGAGTCAAAAGCTAACTGCAGGACAAACAAAAGATTTAGCTGAGTTCAAGAGCCCTCAGTTGCTAAGCAGTCTGGGAATTAAGTTAAAAGAGTTTACCTCTGGCCCTTGAACTGGGATAACAATGGCCTCTTTGGGATCTGCAGGAAACTCTTCTTTTTCCAACAAATGGGTGACCATTTCCCTACTCTCTTGGGGAAGAAAATCACAAGGGCTCAATAAGGGTGAAAACAGCCAATTCAAGCACAAAACAAGCCAACTCATTGCCCATGACAGCACACATCCTTAAGCCCACCCAGGGGCTCCTAGGGTCTCCCAGGAATGGCATCCTCAAGAGACAGCTCATTAATTGGCTCCCCCAGTTCCTTCTGAGGGCATGGCCCACACTCAGGGCACAGGTGAAGGCTTCCTGGACACCACAATACATGGCCGACTAATGAGTCATGGTCACCCACCCCCTACACACACACACACACACACACACACACAGCATTAATGATGCCATGGTTAATGAACCACATGTGCTGAGGAGCCAGCAACCAGGCACTTCTGGCAAAGCTAAAAGAAGATGATGACCCAGTGAAGCTGGGGTCTTTTCAGGACAGTCACTAGACAGGCACTGTCCCCAAATGAAAACAGCGCTCTTCCATCAAGTGTGGGCCAATATCTGCCTTCTCACACAGGGGTCAAAACCAGGCCTTCTCTCTATACAGACACATGGACTCATGGTCCACACTGATGCTGTTGCAAGAGAAGCATCATCTGCTTGTGTGTACTCATCAGATCCAGGTGAGCTAACTGCAGTGGATTTCAACAAAGAAACATGGTACAGAGTCGAGTCCTGAACAAAAGCAATCTCAAGTCACAAAAGGGAGTTGCTTTCCCTGGGTTCCTCTTATGTGGGTTACCATGACACTCTCTCTGAATATATTTCAGATTTTAAATATACAAAAATACCCCAGAAACTCTTTGGGTGATGTCTGGAGAGAACCGCCCACAAATAATGTGCATGTAGCTTGCGTCGCTTTATAGCTGGCTATCTTGGCTCCAGACAGAGTTGACTTAGTCTTTTGCTAAAGCACACACTCATTTCTCTGACTTCTGCAGTGGAGAAATCAGAAGAAGAAGTGTCCTAGTCACAAGAGCTATAGTTCCGATAGAAGAGCCAGAGCTGCTCTTTGCTTCTCGTCTTGTTCACAAATCGTGCCAAGACCTTAGGGAATAGGCAATTCCCCCACTTTCCGCTACTCCCACCTTAACCCTAAGTACTACTGTTTCCAAATTCATGTCAATTACTTTGTTGCTAATATTTTGATTGCCCTTTCTATAGATTTGTTTTGTTCATCTCAGCACTCCAGAGGCAGAGGCAGGAGGATCTTGAGTGTTGGAGGCCAGCCTGGGCTACATAGCAAGTTCCAGGCCATCTTGGGCTACTTAGTAAGAAAAGGAAGGAGGAGAAGGAGGAGTAAGAGGAGGAGGAGGGAAGAAAGGGGGCATGAGGAAAGAAGGTTTGGAAAAAGCCCATGCTCGACTGAAAATGAGACTTGCTGGCAGGGAGGGCCTTTGCCTAGCATGCTCAAGGCCCTGGGTTTAGTCTCTAGCACAGTGGGGTCAGTTAGATGGGAACTCTCTGGGACTACCTCATTAGAAATGAGCACAGTGAGCAGAATAGATTGCCCTTTCACAGGAGGACCGCCCTGGGAAATAGTAGAGACTTGGATCCCAGTGGCTGGGAAAGAGAAAGCTGCTGAAACCAGCCCAAGGAAGAAGGGCTGGAAGAGGGACTGTGGAGAAGCCAAGGCTATGCTCTGGTGGTCAGAATCCTCCCAGTGTCTCTGAACCTGCCTCTCCCTCCTCCTCCCAGGCCCAGAATGAGAGTCTCAAACAAGGCCTGACCTCCCCTGAGAGGGTAGAGGTGGGAAAGGAAAGGCGTGGTGGGTTCGAGCAAGCACGTGTACTTCTCTGGTTCAGTCCAGGAACCTGGCACAGGCTGAGGTCTTGGCCAGAAGTCAGTTTTCACTGGAGGTATTTCCCCTATGGCAGGAAGAGCCTATATACTGCTACCGCAACCAACCATGAATTTTCCTAATGCATTAACCTAACGCAAGGCTTTGATGGCTAGGATACCCTGAGACTGCCTCCCTCCCTTGCCCACCTCCGCAGATACAGGAAGTGGATATCCACCGTCTTCTAAATTCCCACAACACACCATCATATAGTCTCCAGTTTGCTCCAGGATTTGTTCAGTACTTGCTAGACTGGGCTTTCAGAGGTGGAAGACATGGATGCATAAATCCAGGCATTTATGTCGCTTTCATATCACTTCATCCGCCGTGCACTGGGGGTAAAAAAGGAGCAACTATGAAGCAAGAAATTGAGCTCCAAGATTTCACTGAAGGACCCCTCCGACATCACCGAAAGCATCTCCCCCTCCTCCCCGTGCTTCAAGTATTATCCTGAGCCTGGCAAGCTTCCCATAGTTGTTGTATGGCAGGGCCTGCTGACCTAGGGAAAGCTTGCATATTCAAGAGAAAAATTGGTGTCCACTCTTTGGGGACAATCCCTTCAGGAATATCTTTCCCTTCTTATCACATGCCTTGCCCAAGAAGCTTGGGTCTGTACCCTGTCACTTGTATTTTAAATGAACACTGATTGGCCAGTAGCCAGGCAGGAAGTATAGGCCAGAAAGCAAGATGTGACTGCCTCACCAAAAAAGGTACCAAGCCACGTGGCTAACACAGACAAGTATTATGGGCTAATATAAGTTATAAGAGTTAATAAGAAGCCTGAGCTACTAGGCCAATCAGNAAAGGTACCAAGCCACGTGGCTAACACAGACAAGTATTATGGGCTAATATAAGTTATAAGAGTTAATAAGAAGCCTGAGCTACTAGGCCAATCAGTTTATAATTAATATAGACTTCTGTGTGTTTCTTTGAGGCTGAACAACTGCGAGACCAGGCAGGACAGAAACCTCAGTCAACATAGGCCAAAGTCTACATAAGAAGGGGTTCCTTTCCTAGATCATGTTACACCCCTCCAGTTCTCCCCTACCCACTACACAGTCAAATAGGCCAAAGGTTAGCTCCCACTTTTCAGGGTCCCTCATTCCCAGGACAACCCCTCACTGTTGTAACCAAAACCAGGAGATCACAGAGGCAGTTGAGGACAATTAAAGCATTAGCTGCACTGTCTTTTCTAGAAATAGGTCTTTCTAAAAGAAAACTCTTGGCTTTGGGGAAAACAATTCTGATCTCTCCAGGGTCCATTTAGATCTTCTTCTAATCCTGAGCTTTAGGGTCCTAGTAGAGGAGGACCAGCTAGGCTGTTGTCTCCGCTAAGCCTTGAGTGAACAGCAGAGGCCCTGGCCCAGAAGTGGTTCTGATCAGGTGGCGAGCTCTGGCGGGCAGCATTCTCCTGCCACTCAGCCATATACCCTGTCAACAAAAAGCAATGCCAAGCAGCCTGAGTCCTACAGCTCTAGCACACTACCCACCCAGAAGCAACACTGAATAATCCCAGCAGAGAAACTGTACTCTGAATAACTGTTTTAATTGAATGTGTCAATCATGACTACACAAAATAATTAAAAATATATTACTTCCCGGGAAGCAGATAATAAACAAAACATACTATTGTTATGTTCAGATTCTCTTTTGAAGTTCCCTAAGACTTTCTAGCGTGTTAATAATGATCACCATTTATTGGCACTATAAGCAAGGGACTAGGCTAAGATTTTAATATGTACCGTGTCATTTAATCCCCCAAGGCATCCCTGAGGCATCTAAACTCACTCCAATTTAATGTGTTAAATAACTGAGACTAAAGGAGGTTAAATGTGTACCCAAGAGAACAAAGCATATGAATTGTGGCGCCAGAAGGCCAAAGCTGCTGTGCTATACATTTCTGCTAGCCCTCCAAAGCCTGTGGTGTGCACTCACAAAGATAACGCAAGGCACGGTAGTGCATGCCTTTAATCTCAGCACTCAGTAAACAGAGGCAGGTGGATCTTAGTGAGTTCTGGGTCAGCCTGGTCTACACACAAGTTCTAAGCCAGTCAGGACTACCCAGTGAGGCTCTAGCTAAAGAAAGAAAATTTAAAAAGAGATGAATCATGGGGTGCAGAAAATAGTGAGCATAAATCCCTGTCTGTAGAGAGCAGAGAGTATGGTTTATCTAAAAGGAAGATCAAGCAGGTAGAAGACCTGAGAGCGGGCTTTTAGCGGGTCTGATGTTTCTCTCCTTGATTCTTTGGTTAAAGAGCTTTCTATTAATGAAAAAAAAGTGATGGAAAAATTGCAAAGTCCGTAGTGATTACAGTTTCCCTAAAGTAACGCTGGAGGAACCTGGTTGGTAATGCGTCATAATTTGACATTTCCCCATCAGAAAGTGGCTTTCAACTGAGGCTGGCCTTAATGCTCTTCTCCACTGAGCTTTAGACAGCTTTCTTCGTGGTCTTCTTTTCTTGTAGCATTCAGCTAGGAGAAAATTTGACCACGATTGTCTCTCTTGGACCTTTGAAGTATAAGTCTTTCCATCTCTTGCCACTTCCAGGGCCCAGAACTGCCTTCTCCAGGATCTGGGGCCATTCATGCCTTTGAATCCTAACCCAAGACCTCAAGAGAGGGTATGAGCCCAGCCTCAATAAGGATCTGTCAGCTGTGGCCTATTCCCACAGCCTGAGGAGCAACCAGCTACTACTCTTCCAGTAGCTTACTCAGAAGCATTGCCCCTTTTCCTTCATGGGGTTGACCTTAGTCTCCTCCCTCCTCTGTAATGGACTCGAAGAGCCTCCTCCAATGCCCTAATCTGTCCTGTGAACTTCTCTGGGATGACTCGGCGTCACTGTTACGTATCTCAACCCATCCCCTCTCTGTGGGCAATGGCTCTGTGCTTGGAGAATGCAGTCACAATCTGCTCACTAAAACTGTACAAACGTCCACCTCGCCCTCAGCGTCTCCTGTTAGGGACCCAGCAGGTGCCCCCCGAACTTCATCAAGCGTCACCAGTTCTTGTATGAGCCACTGTGATGTTGTCCCCTGAACTGGGTCCGTTTGACACAGAAGTGGAAAGAGAACCAGGAAGGAAACTTAATAGGTAAAGAGAGGTCCTTGTCTCCAGGCCTGAGTGTCTGAGTTGATCTCAGAGACCCACATGGTGTAAAGAGAAAACTGACGGTGGCAAGTTGTCCTCTGATCTCCACCCACGTGAGCTCTGTGGCACACACACACACATGCACACACACACACATGCGCACACATGTAAATATTTTAAAACATTTTAAGAGAAAAGAAAGAAGGTTGTTTTTTTTTTAAAATGGTTTCCGTGTAGCCCAGGCTGGACTCAGATTCCTTTGTAAACCGAATCTCTTTCACGCTTCCTTTTGGCAGGTAGCTCACCCACGTTACATAACTCTGTTCTTCCTTCCCAGGCCATCTGTTTCGCACTCACAGAGTTGTTCCACAGCTCAGACACAAGCTCTGCACAAAAGGTGTGAAACTGATTGAGACAGAGACAGCAGAAGCTTTTGCCGGAAAGTTAGCCGTCTGCTATAGACATGTTTAAGCTGGTATCCAGGAAGGACATACAGATGGAAGGGTCTTGGGGGTGTTTGTCACTATCAGCCCATAGTTTAAGAGGTGGGTCTGGTGACCTGGGATTCATCTTCAGAGTTGTCTGTAAACCGTGTGGAAAGGCTGCGTGGACGGGGGCTCAGGACAAAGCAGCTGGAGCCAGTGAAGTCAGAAACAGGAGACAAAAGCAGGGCAGCCGGAAGGGCGAGGCCTGAAAGCAGATGATGAGGGGAGATGGGAGCAGTGGACCCCGGCCTCAGCATAAACAAGTGGAGTGTGGTGTAGCATACGGCTGTGCGGTTGGGTGGACTTCAGGACGGAGAATGTTCTCTGGAAGGTGGGGACAGCAGACACCAGTGCTGCAATGATGGCTAATCTTCAGAAGAGCCAATCCACCATGGACATCCAGCACCTCCCTGAGCCCTCGCAGAGGCTCCTTGAGGAAAGCACTCTTAGCATCTCCATTTGAAGGATGAGAAAAGTAACACACAAATTGTGGGGACGTTTACTTAAGATCTCTGATCAATCAGATTGAATCCAGGTAATCTGGTTTCAGTCCCTGACTGTCTCATCCTTAGGCTAAACTATTTCTCAAAGTTAAGAAAAGAAAACAGGCTTAAGTTTAAGGACACCAACAGAAGGCTTATAGGTTTGGTTGGGGATGGGAGTGTGTCGAGTATGGTTTTAGAGACAAGAAGAAAGGGACATTGGAGAAAGTCTGAACATTGTGGAAAGAGGAGAAGATCAATGTAAAAGAGTATCCCAGGAGGAAAGTGTGATCAACCCCTTCAGAGAATGGCAACATGCCAGACTCTGGCCCTGGGGACTCAGTGGTGGGGGACAGAGAATGGTCCATGACCCCAGGATGCTTTTAGCTTAGCAGAAGGGAAATGGATAAGAAGTAGACAAATATAAAACCTGGGGCCCATGACGAAGGTGACAGACAGAATGCTAAGATAGAAAATAACCTGTGGAGATTGGAGAAGAGGGGTCAAGGTCACCAGAAAACGAGCAGAGGGAGGTAACCTTGGTGGCTTTTTTCTCTCTTTTATGTATGTGCATTGGTGTTTTGCCTGCATGTATATCTGTATGGGGGTGTTGGGTACCCTGGAACTGGAGTTACAGACAATTGTAAGCAGACATGTGGATGTTGGGAAATGAACTGCTCTGGAAGAGCAGTCAGTGCTCTTAACCACTGAGCCACCTCTCCAGGTCCTGCCTTTTAAAATATCCTATTGCCCAGATCTTGCCCATCGGGTGGATGCAGAATGACTGGGGATGGCACCTGGGCAACCATATGCTTTAACATTTCCCTGAGCATCCTAAGAAGAGAGCGAACATTTTAGAAACATCTGGAGGGCTTCAAGCACAGAAGTGAGATAATCACGCTTACTGTTTTTAAACAAAAAGACTAAGTAGGGAGGAGGGCTTGAGAAACAGCTTTCTGGGGAAAATAGATAAGTCTTTCTCTAGGCTCCAGCCAGAGGAGTTCAGAGGTGAGAGGCAAAGTCCACAGCTAAGAGCTGGACTCTCGAAGAAAGGAGAGTTCATCCCTCCTGGAGTGATGATCCAAAGGTGTGCAGATGTGGCTCAAAAGAGAGACAGACCAGAAACAGCCAGCACAGAGAAAGGAACAAGGAGGACACCTGGGAAAATAAACAGGCAACAGGCACTAGAAACCTCAGACCATGCCAAAACCCAGCTCCTTAGGTGGCCCCACCATCACCAAGCAAGGTTACGTGAGCATCTCCAGGATGCCAGGGGGTGTGAACTGTGGGTGAATGCAGAGGAAGAGCATGGCACAGAATCCAGAGTTCTCAGTAAGACGCTATTATAGACACGGATCATGGGTTCCAAACTGCACTTTAGCAAGCCGGAAGTGGAGGCGGGGGAGGGGGGTCAGGCTAGAATGGCTGAGATCTGGAGCCTTGATGAAGATGAAAATCAGATTTAACAAGAGGAATAAAAAGTGAGATTTGGAGATATGGATGCTGGGCAGGAGCTTTTGAAAGCAGTAATTTCCGTGATGAAGTCTGGACTGTGCGCACAGGAGCCAAAAACCAACAGTGACCGCACTGCACCTAGCTTATCCACCCTCTTCAGGGAGCCACGCACATGAACGGAAGAGACCAGAATGTGCTACCATCTAAATAGCCACGTTGGCATGAAAACTGTTTTGAGCTGGAAGCCACCGACACCAACAAAAGCTCTCTATGCTGCTCCTGTTTGCCAAAAAGCAGGGCATAATTTCATTTTGGAAGGTGTTGGTCTTGCTGCTCTCTCTTATACCAGGAAAGGCAGAGTGAAAAGCCGCTCCAGACTTCCTTGGTCCAGAGATGGCATTGCGAAGCATCTGCAACAAACACACTTCAAACAGCCCTTCTCTTCCATTACTTTCACCCGTATATTTATCCTCCCACCAGCTAACTGCCCTTGGAAGCCCGGGAAACCTTTCCCTTGGCCTTGTCACGTACCCATAAAATTACGCTCTTTGTTAAAATGACGTTTGAGCCTCAGAGTCCAAGCAGCTCCTTGGGGTTGCATTTAATTTCTGAGAGGTTCACATGCATCTCAAATAAACCTTTCTCGTGGATCTGCCTTTTACCAGTCCAATTATCAGAATCCTAGCACTACAACTGAGAAGGTGAAAGAGAAAGCCTTTATTCTCCCTGACAGAGCATTACTTTGACTCTGAATTTTTATAGTTCCCCTAAAATCACCAAGGGGCAGCTTTACTGTTAAGGATTATTGGAAAGATGGCCTCTAGTCATTTGCTTTATGGCATTCTGGCGCCTTTTCTAAATACAATTATTGACCCACATTACCCCAGCAAGTGAGGAGGTTCTACTGAAGAACAATTTCCATCATTATATCATCAATCACCATCTCAATAATATGTCACTCTTGCCAACACATTCGATTCTTACAAATGCCTGGTTATTTCTCAATGCTGGATCTATTGCTTGCCAAGAACTGGTTGGCCTTTTGCAAAATGATCACCAATAGCTTTCTGGTTTTTTTGTGAGTTTTGTTTGTTTTGTTTCTGTTCTAGCGGACAGCTGGCAGTGAGAGACAGCTGTCTCAGGGTCTGTTTTAGAGTCATCGACTCGAGGATGAGACGTAGGAACTGAAGCCTCCATTACCTACTGTGTCCTGTGCGGCCTGGGGGTGTTCTACCCAGTCTGTCTGCTTGCTCTGAAGGATATATACATGGAGATATATATGGATATATAAAGCAGTAAGTACAGAGGTTGGCACACAGGTGAGCGCTCTCCAAGCTGATTGCACAGCAACCTGTGAAAACTAAGGGTGGGGAGCCCTGATCAACAGTCATTACCAATTTTAAGCTGTCAACATGGTATTTCTGGGTACATATTTGGCTCTTGGGCATTGTGTGAACTATATATTGAATGACTGGTCCATACGTCCTCCCAAGGGTCCTTGGGAATTCATCCATATATTTGCTGAATATATATGTGACCTGTGTGTCTGCTCTTCTGTGGGCCAAGCATCTATCTACCAGGCAAGGTAAGGAGAATGATAAAACTAAACAAGACAAGATCCTTCTCTCCTAGATCCGGTGTTCAGCCATAGGGCAGGATGACATGGCCAGGAAGTTCATGGGGGTACACGATCTATGTTACACTGGGGTTCAGAGATGAGCAGAAGCTTGCCAGGCAAAGCGAGAGCTGGGTGGCATGAAGGGTGCTGACGTACCACAGCCTGAAGTGTTAGTGGGCAGAAACTAAGAGGTTGGTGTTGGCACACAGCCCGAGGGGCCCAAGCTGAAGAGGTGGAGCTCGCTTGACTTGACCTTAATGGCAAGCACATGGGAGCCAGGTGAGAGAGAGAGAGAGAGAGAGAGAGAGAGACTGTTCAGGAGAGAAAACTGTTTAAAGGAAATAGAACTGATCTGCAAAGACCAGTGCTGCTCTGAGCACCCTAAGGAGGCTGGGGAAGTCATCAGAGGCCCCTGCTGACCCTGGCACAGTCTCTGTTGAAGTGCAGTGGGCATCTAAGTGTGGATATGGAGACCGTGGATGTTGATTGTCTTCTGGAGAGACAGAGGGAGCTTGCACAGGAAGTGAGTGTAAACTTGGGGTTACATGTAGAAAGACACAAGCCCTTTCAAAGGCTAACAGGCAAGAGCTGGGAGGAGAAAGGAGGCAGAAGGGATAGAGAACATGTAATATGGAACAAGCTGGACCTAAGATAGACCCCACATTTCCAGCTGCCTCACCAAGGGAAAAACTCAACTGACCAGCCCTGGGCACTGCAGAGCCTGCTGTCCCAGGAAAGATGACATGAAACCCTGTAAGTTGCACAACTGGGGACAGACCTGCTATGTGTTACCACAACCAGGCTCCAGTGAAAGTTAGTGCACCTCTATTTGGGAAAAAAATATGTCTTTAGATATGCTTAAATGTTCTAAGGGGAATGAGGTGGCCTATCAACCCACTACAACTATCAGAACACCCCCCCATGCCTAAATGGTGTTATAAATTTCAAGAAATCTCCCGTTGAAAATGTAGGCTTCTGAATGCTCTTGAACATTACCCGATGGCCATCAGATGACAGATGTGGCTGCTTACTCATCAGAACGATGCATGAGCCCCGTGGGGCTTGCTTGCCTTCCCCAGCCCCTTCTTTGGCCTTCCAGGTTCTGAGGCAGCCTCTTCTGCTTTAGTTGGTGGAACAATGGATTGTCATCTGTTCCAGCATATTTATGACTGAACATCGACTGTGTGTCTAGCAGAGAGCTAAGTCCCTGGGCACTGGTCCCTGTGACTCTGCCCCGTTTGGGGAACACAGGCAGGGAGGGCCTTCAGCTCAGCACGGTGTCGCAGCTGGCAGGCACTCCATGGCAGCCCAGAATTAACTCTGCTCTTAGGAAACATTCCAGCTGTCTGCTCATCCCACACCCACTCATGAACAAAGGCGCGTTAGAATGGATGCTCAATTCACTATAGAAAATTTGACACGAATTTCCTGGAGTTGGACATCGCTCTGCCGCACACGCTTCAAGCCAGAGCCACTGTCTGAAGAGGGCGGATGTTCAGTAAAGTACAGGGAAACTAGAAAGAGGTCCTGGGCTGCCTGGGGCACCAGCAGTCCCGGTCCCCGTGCAGGCCTTCCTTTTCTGTGCACACCTGACTCAAACCAGCACCTAAACCTGCTCTTTGCCAGCCTCAAGATGGATAAAACCACCGAGCAGGTATGACCATGAAGCTCAGAAGATTAATTTGTTTTTCTGAAGTTCATGTAGCCAATCCTCCTTCCGGCACAAGTACCTGTCTACCGGTCCCTGGAGAGTGCTACTCTAGGGAGAAGGTGCTGAGGCGCTGGTGGAAGGGGAAGGGTGCCTCTCTATTGATCCTTCTCCATTCTTTCCACGAATGGGAGAAATGAATTGGATTAAGTTGTAATGGAGGTTGAAAATTTTCCTCCTGAAGGAAGGACTTTTATTTTTTGAAACAGAATTAATTTTTATTGACTAAGACACAATGAAAAACTTAAATACTGGAGCCTCAAAGTATTTCATAAAATAAGATTAGGCTAGGATATTTTTGTTTGGAGACCTGGGGCAAGGCTAATGTTCTAAATTTCTGCCTAAGGCAGTCACTGGTTTTTTTGTGGGTTTTTCATGGCATGGATCAAATGTACTGACAAATGCAGGACCTTTTGGATTCTAGGCAGGTGTTCTACCACTGAGGTCCACCCCAGCTCCAGTTATAGGACTTGGAATTGAGACATCACCACCCCCAGGCTGCTCTGAGTACCCGGTGAATCTCTTCTCTCCCTTGTAAACCAAGATGGTATGGTAGATCATGAGCTGTGCTTGTCTCTGTATGAACCCTAACTCTGCTCCTTGCTCTGGGTATCAAAAGCCTCTTTGCTAATGAGGAAACCCAGTTGCTCAGCCTCTCAGCTCCAGTGCCCTCCTTCATGCAAAGGGGTTGTTAATGCACTGCTGAGGGCTTCACTAAAAACGGGATGAGAAGATTTGCTGTCCCTGGCAGTCAGTTTGGGGTGTGGGGGTGGCACTGAGACACAGTACAGCCCCTCTGGGCAGACAGAACAGATAAAGAAAAGAGAATTGGAGGTTTTGTTTGTTTGTTTTGTTGTTAAATGCTGATAGACAAATGATAGATCAACGGTAGATAGATTGTGTGTGTGTGTGTGTGTGTGTGTGTGTGTGTGTGTGTGTGTGTGTGTGCAGATACCTGCAGTGATCATAAACGGGCATCAGATCCTGTGAAGCTGGGGTCGTAGGAAATTGTGATTTGCCATTTGAGTGCTAGGAACCACACTTGGTCCTCCACAAGAGCAGCAAGTGCTCCTAACCATTGAGCCTTCTCTCTCCAAAAGGGGAATTTTTAATGATATTAGCTATCAAAAGCTGTCTCTGACTGGGCATGGTGGCTTACTTCTGTAATCCTAGCACTTGGGAGACAGAGGCAGACAGATTTCTGTGAGTTAGAGGCCATTCTGGTCTCTATAATGAGTTCCAGGACAGCTAGGTCTGTGCAATAAAAAGGCTGTCTCAAAAACAAGCAAAAATTTGACCTCTGCTGAATAACTGAACTGACTTTTTTAATTAATTTATTTATTTTTATTTTATATGCATTGGTGTTTGCCTGCATGTACATCTGTGTGAGGGTGTCAGATCCCCTCAACAGGAGGTATAGACAGTCGTCAGCTGTCATGTAGGTGCTGGGAATTGAACCTAGGTCTTCTAGAAAAGCAGTCAGTGCTCTCAACCTCTGAGCCATCTCTCCAGCCCCCTTAGCCTGATTTTTAAGATATTCAAATACCCTAAAAGTAATCCTAAAGATCCTATGAGAATCAGTGTGGGAGACGAAAGAGGCTGGAGCCTCAGGGGAGAAAGACCGGTGTGAGGAGGGAGTGCTTTCTGGTGTCTATTCCTTTTGACACTCAGAAGCATTTTTCAGCTTTAGTTAAGTATTTACATACAATAAGATACACTCATTTTGACTGTACAGCTTAACAAATTTTGGTAATGTATCTAGCTACATCATCTTGTAACCACACAGTGATGGCATTCATTAATTTGGGCATAATAAATATTCATTTGTGCACCTTTGTAAACAATACGCCCCTCCCCCAAGTCCCCAGGCAACTGCTCTCTGATGTGATCTGCTATCTGATATGATGATCTATTGGCCTTTTCTGGAATGTCATACAAGCGACACCATGTAATATGTAGTGCTTGGATTTTTTTCTTAGTATAATTTTTTAAAATTCATCCATATAGATGCACACTGTGATAGCCCATTCCTTTTTATTGCTCAGTAATATTCCCCAATATGGATACATCATCTTTTTGTTTGGCTATCCAGAAGTTGATGGGCACTGACTAGGTCATGTCCAGTCTGTTATGAGCAAGGCTCTTGCTAACATTTTCACAAAACTCTTTATGAATACATGCTCCATTTTGTTTTAAGATGTGTATTCCCATTTAAAAAGTTACAGTGTAGGAAGATCACTCCTCTGAATAGCTAGCTTAGAATAAATGCATATGATTATAGTTCAGCTAGCTAAGGCTTATATAACTCCTTTCTGCATTCAACATTTGGTGTCTTTTCAAGTATTACGTATGTAAATTCAGAAGAACTATTTGGCTTGCTCTAACTAATGAATCTAATTGATTTCCCTAGCAGACAAGATGAATCAAATCGCTTTAGCAATGTCACGTGCCTCACTGTGGCCTTAAGAGCACTTGATTCTTTAAAAGTAATCTTTCCTACATCGTTAGCCATTACTGTGGGTTTGTTTGTTTGTTGTACTGGTGGTGGAACCTGGCCCAATGCATGATGGCAAATGCTCTATCCCTCAGCTATCTCCCCACCCCTGGGTGGCTTCTTCTAAGAAATGACCATGTAGGTCAATCACCCATTTTTCCCTCTTTGTGATTAGTGCTAGTATTTAACACATGGGGGAGGGAGGAGGGATTAGAACACACTGAGATCACAGCCTCACACAGTTACAATTTAACAGAGCCAGAAGTCAAGGCCAGGCAGCCCCTGCTGGCCCAAGGGCTGATTCTACACTAGGAGATTCGCTGCCTGAGTCCATTCACTTTTGTCTTAAGAACATTTGTTTTCAGAGGTGAGGAGACTGCTCAATGGGCAAAGTGCTTGTCGTGCAAGTGCCAATCACTCTTTTTTTTTTTCATTGTTATGGGTTGGTAAATTTGAGTATCTGCTACTGTGTTGCCTTGTTTAACTATTCTAAATGTTAATCCCTTGTCAGATAAACAGCTTCTAAGTATTTCCTCCAGTTCTGAAGGTTGTCTCCTTGCTGGACTCTTGCTATGCTCCCATTATCCGTATTTGCTTTGGCTTCTCACCTCTAGGTTTTGTCTACAACAATATTTGCCTGTTGTAAGATCCTGAGGCACACCTCATGCCTTCTAGCGGTTTCACAGTCTGGTCTTACATGAAGTATTTAATGCATTTTGAGTTTTGTAACCAGCAAAAGGAGATAGAGTCCTGGTTCTGTTATCCTGCACACAGTGTATCTCCTTTGCCCTGTGGCATTTTGAAGGCTGTCCTTTCTCGAACAAGTACTTGTAGCACTTTTACCAAATTCAGCGTGTTTACTGCTTGCCTCTTTTTCCCGTCCCACTACCCTGAGTGCCTGTCGTCATGCCAACACTGTGTGATTTGGGTCACTCTGGTTTTATGGTACATTCTGAAGGTAGATGGCGTGTCATCACATGGTGGAGTTAGTATGGATAACAATAATGTACTACACATTTCAGAAGGCCAGAGGAGGGTCTGGGGAGATGGTCAGCTAAGTGTTTGCCGTGCAGGCATGAGGACACGAGTTCAGATCCCAAGCACTGATGTAAAAGTCAAATGCAAAAGCACATGCCTGGTGCCTGTAACAGAACTTGGGCCAGTGGGAGTGGGGATACAGATCCCTGGAGCTCAGCTGACAAACAGAATAGCTGAATCAATCAATGAGGTTCAGGTTCAGCAAGTGGCCCTGTACGATGATGATGGTGATTATAGTGATGGTGATGATGATGATGGTGGCGATGATGATGATTATGATGATGAGGATGGTGATCATAGTGATGGTGATGATGGTGATGATGATGATGATTATAATGATGATTGATGGTGATGGTGACAATGGTGATGATGATGGTGGTGATGATGGTGATGATGGTGATGGTGAAAGTGATGATTTGGAGAGCAGCTAAGGAAGACATCAAACCCTGACCTCTGGCAGGAGCAGCCTCATAGAAGAACAAGGGAAATGAGGCTAAGTAGTGAAGAAATAACCTTCCCTTCCCTAAAGAGAAGCCTGACCTTCGTTCCAGGCTCTTGGGTTTCTGGAATGCCTTACCTAGTATGAGCCTTTGGCCATTGACAGTCTAACAAGAAGACATGATAGGAGCCTTACAGCCCCATGGAATCAGTTATGGCCTCTTAGGGAACTCATGACTAAAAGTATCAGTTTGCCTTCCAGGAGCAGCTAGAGAATAGAAGCTTGGCTGAACTTCGGTGGTTGGCAATACTTGTGTATCTTATCACACATGGTGACCAGGAGGAGGTCATCCAACCAAGACTCTAAAAGGAGAGAGAGAGAGACCACCACCTCTTCATGGGGACCCCCCACACTCTGTCCTCTGTGTCTCTCCTCTTAGCTGACTTTAATTTGCATCATTTTGTTGTAATAAGGCTTGACTAATAGGTTAATATTTTCCTGAGTCCTGGGGATGATTCTAGTGAAGGATTTGACCTAGGAGTAGTTGGAAGAGCCCAGCTGGCCTGAGGCAAGAAGACTGTAGGGCTCACCAAACATGCAGCCGACCCCGAAGGGAGGGAGTCTTTGAGGGCTATTCCTCCACATGGTACAGCTGGCTACAGTCCATACAAAAGATGAGGAAGCCAGTTCTATAGGACATGGACGACAGCCCAAAGGGGCTCGATGCTGTAGATAGTCAACTTCCCGGTCAACAGAACTAGAAGAATCGTGTTTGCCTTCCTCTCCTAACAGTGGAAGACAGAAGAGCCCGGGAGACTGGGAAGGGAACTGGTTTTTGTCCAGATATAGGAAGAGCAAGTTTCATCTAAGAAAAGAAAAGAGAAAGGTGTGAATATCCTTAACAGAGAATGCTTATCAAGCATTAATCACGAGTAGCCCTTGTGCTCCAATCCAAGGACAGTGTTAAATGATGACCTATATTACCACCCCCATTTTGCAGAGGAAAAGAACTGAAGCACAGAGACATTGATTAATTTGCACAAAATCACCCAGCAGGAAAGCGACAGAGCTGAAATTTGAACCCAGCTGGACTCTGATGGCAGAATCTAACTCATAATCGTGTGACCGCATGAGCTCCACGACATGTGGCAGAGAGATCGATGGGATTTACTGGCCATCTGGATTTAATTGAGAGAAGCTGGAAAGAGCTGAGGACAACTGGAAGGTTTGGTGAGTCAATAAACAGAAAGCTAAAGATGTCGTGCAAGCCCAGTTCTGCCCTAGCCGGAGTAAGAAGAGTCATGTGCTCAAATCTATCTTGACTTTCTTGGTCTTAGGCCCTGCTTCAGTTAGATAAATGTCCAAACTTCCCGAGAGCCACAAGAAGCAACATAATTGGCAGTCAGCTGTTGCTTCTGGAGAGATTTCCTTCAGTGGCATAGCCACTGGTGAATTGCCCATGCTTCTGTAAGCAACCCTGATGGAACTCATTGGTTCACACACAAAGACATGAAAGTATTGTAGAGGAGGGAACAGTTGGGGAGAAGAAGGGAATCAGTGGGAATGAGAAGAAGACGAGGGAGGGAATGAAGGTCAACGGACTCCAAATACAAAAATGTACATGTGAAAATGTTATAATGACACAACATTGCACTGAATATGTACAATTAATATACAGTAATAAAAAGTTAAAACTTCAAAACACACAAGACATGGCAGTAGAAAATTGAGGAGCCAGAAGCATGAACCTGTAAGTCTCAAGGTTGGAGGCTGACTCTGCATTTCCTCTCTAGGTGACCTGGGCAGGTAGCTGAGCCTTGGCAGTCTCTCCTGGGAAATAGGGGTTATGCCATCTGAGTCACCGGCATGTGGAGAGGACAGTTGCTAGAAGCAACAGTCTGCATCAAACCCTCAACACGAAGCCTGGCATGTGACCAAGCAAAGGCCTCAGGGCACCCTCTCTGGCTCTATGGTAAGATCTGCTTGTTCTGACCCCACTTCCCATATTGTTCCATACTCAGAGCCCGTGCTCAGTGGGTGGGGCATGGCTGATCTTTAATCCTTATTAATAATAGGAGAGAAACCGGTGTCTAAACTACGCTTGCTGTGGGCTATGGGCATGTCAATGTGTGTGCGCTAGGTGAGACCCATCGTTAGCTGGAGGTGAGATTGAAAGTAAGCACAGAGGTTCACACGAGCGAGCGCACAGCCAGATTGGGCTACAGCAATCAAATCGGCACCACTAAGGCTGGGGACCCAGAATCACCTTATGCACGGAACAGCACACAAGCTAATCCCCATCATCATAAAGCATGGCACAGCAGAGCCTTGTGACAACCTAGTCTTAAATGCCTAAGCATTTAATCTACTTTTTATCAACTCCAAGCAAAATCTACCTCAAATTTAGTCAAAGGATTATTGCAGCTTCCGGTTTCCAATCCTCTAGCCGCAGCCACCTGAGACAGCAGCATAGACCTCACCCACAGCTCTGCATAACCAGCCCGCCTTTGGAGAACACAGAAAATACCTTTAAAAAATCTAAGGCTTACTGGAGATCAGAATCCTCGCGCACTATGTCTTTAGCGCGTTCCTTGCTCATTAACGGTGAGATCTGTTCACAGTTATTTTTCGCTGGGAGAACATTTGGATCTAAACATCTGTTCAGTGGTTCTGAATTAGAGGCCCAGGGAGATGAGAGAGAGATGAAAGGTGCCAGGGAGGCCATTTAATCGCATCCACACACGCGATGGCAACCTTCATTTCATGATGCAGTATTTTCCAACAGTAAACGCAAAGCGTATATGAGCACACAGTTGCAGTACTGGGTTCTCAATGCGGTATATTTTGCTAATGAATAGAAAGAAGTCACATGAGCTACAGAGATGCATGCAAGCACCTGTATTAACAGCGGACTTGGTAATGAAGGTGACACGGGGAAGGTGCCACTCTTTCTTGAGCACACTTAGCTGCCCTCAGTGTCTGTGTCACTCCAGGAGACTGTAAGCTCCTTGGCAAGAAGGCTCTGTCTGTTGTGTTCAGCCTCACAAGTTTCCGCGCTTAGACTAACACAGTGCCTGCCACATATGGGGTCCTTCATGCATATGCACTGGGAAACTGAAATGGAAGTATTTGCTAAATCTAGCTTCGGCTTTTCTGACGGCTAACAAAGCATTTCAACATTCCCATCTCAATTTACATAACTTAAAACGCGAGGAGGCGGTAAGGAGATGACTCAGTGAGTAAAGACTTGCCGCGAAAGCAGGCCTGTTGAGGACCTGCACTTGGCCAGAGGTACGCACTTGGCCGGAGGTATGCACTTCCCCGGAGGTATGCACTTGGAGTCCCAGCCTTTGAAAGGCAGCAGCAGAAGGTCACTTTTCTAGCTGAATTGACAAGCTCCAGGTTCGGTGAGAAAACCTATCTCAGATAATAAGGTGGACACAACAATTTGGCTGCCTATCAAGACCAGAACAACAACAATACAAGTAGACATGACAACGTGAAGGGGGAAATCTCTACATATGTCACTTCAATAATCTTAGAAAAAGAGACCCGAAATTTGAGAGGGATTACAGGGAGGGAGGGAGGGGAAAGACTGGAAAGGAAGGACACAGGAGGTTGGAAGGAGGAAAGGGAAGGAGGGAAATGACATAGTTATATGTTTAACTAAAATTTTTAAAAATTAATAAAGTGGACAGAAGCAGGCAGATGTCTATGAATTCAAGGCCAGCCTGGTCTAAATAGCAAGTGCTAGACCGGCTGAGGCTACATGGTGAGACAATGTCTCAGAAATAACAATAATAATATGAAGAGATATTGAAGAAGACATCCAGGGTCAACCTGTGGCCTGCACACACAGACACACACATAGACACACACACACACACACACACACTATAGATCTTATGATCAGTACTAATATAATAATTTTATGTAATTATTATTCCATATTTGAAACTTCACCTTCCCAGAGTCACCACCTCCTTTCCTCAGCGGCTTTGGGGAAAGAGAAAATACCATGAATGAACAGAAGCATCCCAACTGCACAATTAGCTCATGGGATTTCTATGAATAAGTGAGAATGTTAAAGGTAGTGAGCTAAGCACCCAAGTTCCTGACCCTGAAAGTAAAAATAGAAAATGGGTTCGTTGTCCTTGCTACTAGCATGCCTGCAAGCCTAGCTAGGAGTAGAGGCTGGAGCCAGAGACCCCCTTGGGAAAGAGATCCATAAAAGAAGGGGTGGACGAGGACGGGAGGAATGGAGAAACAGTCTGTGGTGATTTGGATGAAAATGTCTCTCACAGGCTCTGACATGCCAAAACTTGGTCCCCAGTTGTTGATGATTGGGGTAGGCTCAGGGGGTGTGGCCTTGCTGGAGAGGAGGTGCCAGTGGGAGCAGCTGCCATGCCCAGTTCTTTCTCTCTGCTTCCTACTTGGGGCTCAAGATGTGAGCTGCCAGCTTTCTCCTGTCCCTGCTGCCATGCTGTCGCCACAGACCCTTTCCAGCTGGAACCCTAAGGACAAAGAAACTCTTGCTATAAATTGCCTTGGTCATGATGTCTGTCTTAATTAGGGTTTCCAAACTGTGATGAAACACCACAACCAAAAGCAAGCTGGGGAGGAGAGGGTCTGTTTGGTTTACATTTCCACATCATAGTCTACCATGGAAGGAAGTCTGTCTAGGAACTCAGACTGGGCAGGACCCTGGAGGCAGGAGCTGATGCAGAGGCCATGGAGGGGTGCTGCTT
>LOEQ01001896.1:89787-102440 GCA_001685075.1 Bramus lutescens
CACACACACACACACACACACACACACACACACACACACATACCCACACACACTACTGAGGGACCACAGAACTCAGCTTGCATCTGCCTCCTCTCCTCATCCATACTCACTGTCGGGAATTCACGCAGTCTTGTGATTCAAATGATGTACAGTCTATATACTGCTGGTTGTCAGATTCATACATCCACTCAGCAGCATTCTCCTTGAACTCCAAATTCCTACACCTAACTACCTAACTGACCTTTTCACCTGGAGACTATATAACCTTCTCAAAATACTGTGCCTGAGTCTTAGTTTTCCTCCAGAAGTTATTTCTCCCCGAATCTTCTTTAATAAACAGCAGTTTTATTCCTATACTGGCTCAGGTCAAAAACTCTACAGGGCATCTTGGATCTTTCTTTCATCCGCATCTCACATCCGGGAGCTAATCCTGCTTCAAATCCTATAAGCTCTGACTCTAAAAGAAATCTAACAAGTAAATCAGAGCGATCAATCAGTTTCAGGAAGCTGGTCGCACAGCGAGGCAACCCTGGCTGAGAACATATTTCTATATACCTGAAAACTATAAGGAGAGTGGATGGTAAGACTTCTCACAAAAACGCCAATTATATGAGATAAAGCATTTACTAACTAGCTAGACTATTAAACAGTATACACTACTTTTAAAAATAATTTTGCAACAAAAGAACATGTACTACCTGCCAAAGAAAATAATACTTTTGAAGCATTTTATCAAATCATCTCTGGTATGTCTGGAAAAAGTATTTGCAAAAGCTGTACTTTCAGTTTGGAATGAGTTGACACATTAAGTATGAAGCAGCCAAAATAAAAGAAATAACTTCTCAGGTGGCCACACGTCATCAAATCAGGTGATACAACATCCAGCAGAAATTCGGAAGTGAGGAAACCTTGCTGGAGCAGTCCAATTGAAGTTCCTGATTGACAGCTCATGCAGAGAGCTTTCTCTCCATGGATGAGCAACTGGCTTAAGATTCCTACTGCAGGCATTTTTATGTCGTGGAATAAACAATAGTAACCACCATTGTTGCAAATGTTTACCTTCTAACTGTTCTCAGGGGTGCAGTGTGGGTTCTTAGTTTTCTTGGGCTTTTTGTTTTGTTTTTAATACCCTTAGCTGTTTATTGTTCTCCTTTCTCTCTGAGAACTGTTTACTGTTCTTCTTTCTCTAAGAGAACCAGGAAGCCAGCCTGACCCAAGAATAGAAGTTTGGAAGGACGCTTGAGTCTGGGACAAGGGGACTCTGCTCACTCCCAGAGTCTACTCTCAATGAGTGCAAACAGCGCAATTGCCAGAATCATTTATATGACAACTTCTCGTTAATTCATGGGCTTTATTCCTAGCTGAAAATAGCATCACCTTCATGCAGACTTGGTTTTTGTGTGTCTGTATGTCTCTGTGTGTGTCCGTCTATGTGTGTATCTTTCTATGTCTGTCTATCTGTCCCTGTATGTGTCTGTCTGTGTGTCCCTGTATGTGTCTGTCTGTCTGTCTATCTGTGTCTGTGTGTCTGTCTGTCTGTCTGTCTGTCTGTGTCTGTCTGTGTGTGTCTGTCTGTGCGTCTATGTTTTGCTCAGCCCTCCCAGTGCACTTCACTTTACTCAGAAGAAAAATCTCAGTCCTTATCCAGACACCCAGGCATCCAAAGGCACAACCAAGCTTGCCCTTCCTACGGTGCTCCCTGTGCCTTCTAGTCCTCCTCAAATGCACCTCAGTTGTCACTCACATTTCCTGTCTGTGTGCCTCCTGCCTCTTCTAGCCCTAGTGTCTCACTTCATTGAACATCAACCACACCCTAGGAGGCAGCCTCCGTATTCTCTCTGCTTACATTCCTTTATTTTCCTCCTGGCACTCAGCCACCATTCGATACGGATTTGTCTTTATTTTCTGTCTTCCTCCACTAGGTTATCAGAGTCATAATGACAAAGACTCCACATGGCCTATGAACTGTGGCATGCCCTGTCTCATGCCTAAGTAAAAGGGGCCAAAGTAGGGGATCCGAGTGGAGCAGCTGGCCCTGAAAGTTTGGCACGCACAGCTCTTCGCAGAATGAGATAGACAGGAGCCTTCAGCTGGCAAATTTCATGAGAATGAAAAGCAGGAATGTTGGTCGACTTTATCATTTAGAGCCAGTGACTGGGAAGGAGTGTGATGGAGAAGTAAAGTCAGGTCACCAATTCAGAAAAATGAGATTAAGATGGAGACAAAGAAAATGATAAAGATTAGAAATGGCCATGATAGCAGTAATGGAAAATATTCAAAGATCCTCAAGCAGCTGTAATTGAGGTGGCTCAGAAACACGCAGGTCTCTGGATGGCTCTACACATTTGGATCCCAAGGTAGATGGAGGCTTGCAATCCGGGTTTGGTAAACACAGGTGATGAAGTTGGGAGCTGCAGGCATGTTATATGAATACGTGAAAGTGTCCCAATGAAATCCATTATTTTGTACATTTAATTATATTACTAAAATATCTTTAAAAGAATGAGTAAAAAGCACGACAAGGACTGTTAATGCCCAAACCGACTACGAAGGATGCAAAGCACTAAAAAGACTGAAAGGGACCAGCTGGGCAGTCGATGAACCGAGAGAGGAAGAGACGGACTGAAGATGAGGATTTAGAAAAGGTCATGGTCACAGTGCCAGATGTGGAAAAGAGTTCAAACAGGAGAAAAAACAATAATGTCAACTGGCCATAAAAGAACTGTGGTTTGGACAAGAAATATAGGACCACACGTTTTCTGGTTCTGTGGTGCTAAAACAATGCTTTGCTCATTCATCAATTGCAAGTCAGAGTTTCCTAAGCTGCCATTTGTATCCACCAGTGAGCTTTTCAAATGGAGTGCAGGATGTCTGCGAAGTGGGCCCAGGCACTAGTTTACTATGAAAGCCCCAAGAGGGGTAGTCATGAACAGCCAAGACTGAGAGATTCTGGAGAAGCTGCACTTTCTATAGGAGCCACCAGGGAGCTTCCATGTATGGCACATACTGGGCAAACCTTTCCCTTGCGATGGGACTGTGAGCCAAGACAGAGGACAGAAACCTGATCCTGAACCGTGGGAAAGCTGTCATGTTACTGGTACACCTTGTTAGCCACCCAAATGCAAAGGCGAGAGCCGTTCTCTTTGCCAGATGTCTTTTGCGTACTTGTGCCCTTGGTTTGCTAAATCATTAAAGCAAAGACCTTTTCTAGAAACTCGTTTTTTAAAAAATAATAGTATGGCGTGAACTCTTCACATACACCAGGCAGATACAGGGAGCAACACAGTCTCTGACTTAAGACATTTCTCTGAAGTAGGCCGAGTTTTTATTCCTGTTTCATGGGATAAACAAAAAGGTTCATGGAGCTACTTGTGCGGAGGTGGTAAAGCTGGAAACCACAGCACTGCCCCCTGAGCCAGTTCTAGCTCAATGCAGAACCCAAGCTCTGAGCCTGGTCTCTCATTCGTGATTCACCCAACGTCTAAGGCAGCTTCTGCAGCCCGTAATGAGGGCTCGCCTCCCGGTGCAGGTGTTCCTCAAAACTCAAGCACAGGCACCCAGAAGACAGTGCTGACATTAGGTCCTTCCCTTGGCATCACAGGTAAGAGTTCTCTTCTGCCTTTGGTGCACACTGACTTAGGTCAAAGTAGGCTGGCCTTCCGAACTCCTAGGACACGTGAGAACTGACCCATAAGGATCCAACAAGTAGAATACAGGATTTTAAAACAAAAATTTCCTGGATTCAGCAATTAGCTGTCCAAAAAAGAACATGTCAGAGAAACAAGGTGAACAAAAGTGCAAGGACTTCCCGAATCAGCCTTGATTGTTGGTGCTTTATTTCAATGTGACATTAATTACTATGGAGCAGGAGGTCAGTTTGTTGTTCTCCCTGCATTAGATCTGAGGCTCAGTGGTAGACTGCTCGACTAGATGCCAGCACCTTAGGTTCAAGCCAGCACTACAAAATAAAATAAAATCTAGCCACTGAGAATTCAGCTGAGTGGTAGAAGTCTTACTTAATAACAGCTCTGAGTCTGGTACCCAGCGCTGATGGGAGGCGGCAAGGATCCCCACAGGCGGGTTAAGGGTGGCCGCTGCTCGGACCAAACACCATAAGCGAAAGCAAGTTGGGGAGGATATCTGATATCATGCATCCTCGCATACCACTGAGGGAAACCAAGGTGGGAACTCAAACAGGGCAGGATCCTGGAGGTGGGAGCTGATGCAGAGGCCATGGAGTGGTCAGCTTACTGGCTTACTCATTGAAGCTTTCTCAGCCTGCTTTCTTATAGAACTCAGGGCCAATACCCACAACAGGTTAGGTCCTCCCACGTCAATCACTAAGAAAAGGCTCTGCAAGCTTGCACACAAGCCTTATGGATGCTTTTTGTTGTTGTTGTTCCAGTTTATGTTCCTTCTTCTTTGTTGACTACAGGCTGTGTGGAGTTGACATCAAAACTAGCCAGGGCAGGGGGCAAAGGAATTAGATGCTGTAGATCTTATTTCATACTTTAGGTCTCGGGTCCTTTCTGTCCCAAGTACTTCCAGGTGCTTGCTGTCCGCCTCCACCGCAGCCTTCACCACAAAGAGAAACGACTTCACAGACGCTTGCTCACCATGTACCAATCTAAAGTTCTTTGAAAACTCCGAGCCCACAGGGTTGCTTCACAAAGAATTCCTGGGCTGGTAATTATAACACCATTCCCTAGGGATCCGATAATGAGCCAGGTATGTGTTCTTCATGAAGGGGGCACCTCTGAGTTGGGCCCTAAGTGTTCCCCCAAATCCATACCTGAATGAGTGCAGTTAGAGAGGCCTGGGAAGTCACCAAGCTTACCAAAGGCCTCATCATGCCCACAGGTCTCATTCTGTTGAGATTCAACTCAAACAAAAGAAGCCTTAGGTGTTTGCTTTCACCGGCAGCTCCTAATCAGCCA
Organism: Bramus lutescens; assembly: GCA_001685075.1. Lineage (NCBI taxonomy): Eukaryota > Metazoa > Chordata > Mammalia > Rodentia > Cricetidae > Bramus > Bramus lutescens. Next base: position 94,725 of record LOEQ01001896.1, read on the forward strand.
CAGCGATTAAAAGTAACAATTGCTACTGACTTACCCGGATTCTCAATAGAAGGGCTTGGGAACCATTCCATCCCAGGCTTCTCTTTTTAACCCTTTCCTCGCCAGCCAGGAGGAGTTGACTGAACGTTACTTACTACAGCGTGATACACCAAACCAATATGTAGTTTCTGTTGATGTGACGGAGTTTAACAATAAAATCCAGCATCCATAAGGGGCGAGTCAAATGTGCTGACTGTGTCTGCCTCCTTGGACTCACACATACAGGATCTTCTTTATTTTAAAGCCAGAGAAGACGACCCAAAAGTGTTAGGATGTCAGAGGCCTGGGGATACAGGATTGACAGGGCAATTAATGCATGACTGAAGCTAGATAAAAAGGTCATTTTTCTACTCTCCCATACTTCACCCTTCCAAGGTCACCAACTGTGCTTGCTCGCTTTTGTCAACTTGGCAAGCTACAGTCATCTGGAATAAGAGCACCTCAACTGAAAAACAAATGTCTCCATGAGATTGCCTGTGGGCAAATCTTTAGGGCATTTTCTTCGTTTGTGATTGACTTGGGACACACAGCACACTGTGGGTGGTGCCACTCCTAGGCAGGTGGTCCTGTGTTGTAGAAGAAAGCAGGCTGAGTAAGCCTTGAAGAGTATGTCTTTCAACAACATCCTCCCATGGTGTCTGCTTCAGGTCCTGCCTCCAGATTCCTGCCTTGGGTTCTGACACTGGTTTTCCTAAATAATATACTGTAACATGGAAGTGTAAGTCAAAGAATCTGTTTTTTCCTATGCTGCTTTTGGTCTTGGTGTTTATCACAGCAGTAGAAAGCAAGCTAAGGCAGTCACAATCCTCATTTTTATTTTAGTACACTGAACCCTACCAACTACCAAAAACCTACATGCATTTCTAAAACTCTAAGTATAGTGGCAGAGTGGCCTTATCTGCCGATGGGCTTGCTGCAGATGGCATGCTTGGTGACTTGTCCCATAATCAAAGTGAATCACTTCAACAGAGTGTTTTTATAACACCAGAGCTCTCTGGTAATGCTGGATTCATAGCCATGATTCAGCCTCTCTGCTCTTTTCTCTGTATTTGTTCTATTTTATCTTTATCTACAGCTATATCACAGAACCAAAGTAGTGTACCCCTTATCGATTTCTACCTCCATTTGAGCCTCTTTTCCGAGTTCCTGGTGCACATTCCAACGCCTACTGCCTCATTTTCACCTGGAGATGGAACTCAGAGGCAACATGATGGTTTCCATCCTCATTCCCTTGCCTCTGTATATTAGGTATTAGGAGCAAACCCAGAATATAACCTTGGACTGCCCTGCCTTCAGTTCCTCAAGATGAAACACAGGAAGTCTCCTTTGGCCTGCCTTCCCATTGGAGGAAAGGGGACAAATGAGGAAAATGGAAACAATTGCCTAAAACTAATGAGAACAGAACCATATACCTAGCTTCTCCACTGCAAATGCATAGGCTAACTCCTCTGAATATTACTAAGACTTCATTGGTTTATTTATTCACTTATTCAACTAATATTTCCTAGTGTCAACCATGGGCCAATTATGTTCTGAGCACATTGGGATATGGCAAGGAGCAAAAAGACAAAGCACAGGTCCCTCAGGGGATTACAGCCCAGAAGAGGGTGATGGCCATGGGCACACCCAATAGTCAGCTACATAAGAAACGTGCGGATAAATGCATCTGTGTGGATGAAGAGTTGTGGAACCTAAGCTGAGAGAGGAACGTATGACATAGGGCAGGAGTGGGGAGGAGCAGCCAGGCCACTGAATTGAACATTTCAACCTGATGCATGGGTGGAATTGGGAGACTAGAGGAAATTTTCTGAAAAAATAGCCAGTGGAGTTCACAGGCTAAAATGTTACTCCTGGCATTGTGCATGTAACTGAGTGATAGAAGATACTATTGGGTATAGCAGGTGTGGCACAGACATGAGTAGCTGAGACCATGGGTGACGATGAAGTCAAAGAACCAACAGACCAAGTGTTGGACACAGTTTCCTCGTGGGTACCAAGCTACTCCGGACTTAAAGTGATGACAGAGAAAGACAAACACACAGCTCAGGACTTAATCTCTCTCCTTTCACCAAACCAGTCTTAAAAGAATCTCCTCATCTCTGTGGTCCTCAGCAGCCAACTAGAAAGTGAAATGATGGAATAAACTATAAGGTGACATCCAGCTCAAGGTGTCTTAGGATGTGTTTAATGTGTTTAACTGGGAAAGTTGAGGAGGTTCTCTCAGTCCCAGGCCCTCCCCTTAATAGGTAAAAAGAACAGACTAACAAATATTCCTGTTTACATTAAAGACCACCTAGAATTAGAGAGTCTGCCCCCAACACTGTGGAGCCTTTCCTAATGTCTTTAATTAATCATAAGTAAAGAAAATTTAGTTCTGTGGTTTAAAAGAAAACGGCCCCACTCGGCTCATATATTTGAATGCTTGGTCTCTAGTTGATATATTGTTTGGAAAGGATTAAGAGGTGTGGCCTTCATCTTCTGTAACGAGGCAAGGCTTCCAGTGGTGAGGCCAAGACAGCAACCCAAGCACAAAAAAAAAAAACCTCAACCTGCCATTTGTCCTGCCTGCAAGATGTGCTGGGGTAATGGTGGCAAAGAACTTGTGGGAGTGGTCAACGAATAACTGGTCCAACTTGAGGCCCACACCATGAAAGGAAGCCCATGCTGGACGCTGCCTAGATGGTCAGCAACCAGAGGCTAGGCAACCCAGAGACCTAGGAGAGAGCCAAACATGAAGAGGAAGAGGAGGAAGAAGACAATGAAATGATTTGTAATGAAATTCCATTCCACTCATAGGTCAGTGCATAATTCAATCATCATCAGAGAGGCTTCATCCAGCATCTGATGAGAGCAGATGCAGAGACCCACTGTCAAACATTAGGCAGAGCTCAGAAAACCCACCCCCTGAGGGGAAAGAAGGATTGTAGGAGCCAGAGAGGTAAAGGACACTAAGAAAACATAGTCCACAGAATCAACTAAACAGGGCTCGTAGGAGCTCACTGAAGTGTCAATCACAAGCCTGAACTGGACTGCATGAGGTCCTCTCCATATATGTTATAGTTGCATAGCTTGGTGATCTTGTGGGACTCCTAACAGTGGGAGTGGGGAAAGGTTGTCTTTGACTCTCTTGCCAGCTCTTGGGAACCTTTTCCTCCTACTAGGTTGCCTTGTCCAGGTTTAATGTGACAGTTTGTACCTAGTCTTATTGCAGCTTTTTACGCCGTGTATCCGTATGTTATAGCAGTATTTGGATGATATCCCTGGGAGACCTGTTCTTTTCTGGAGGAAATGGTGGAAATATGGATCTGGGGAAAGGGAGAGGCTGGGAGAAGTGGAGAGAGAGGAAACTGTGGTCAGGATGTATTGTATGAGAGAAGAATAGATTTTCAAAAAAATAAAATAAGGAAGTTGAAAAAAGAGATGTGGCCTTGTTGAAGGAGGTATGTCAGTGGAGGTGGACTTTGAGGTATCAAAAGCCCACCCAGGCCAGTGCCTCTCTCTCTGCTGCCTGTGGATCAGGATGGAAAGCTCTTAGCTACTGTTGCATGTCTGTCTGCTTTCTGTATGGTGACCATGGATTAACTCCCATAAAACTGTAAGCCAGTCCCAATTAAATGCTTTCTTTCTAAGCATTGCCTTGGTCATGGTGTCTCTTCACACCAATAGAACACTGACAAGGCAGCCCTCCATACCTGACTCTCTCTTCTTGTGCCATTTAAAAGCTGACGATGCTCCTTTCTGACCAAGTATCTTCCTCTACTTGGCACACAGACCCTCTTCCAAAGGGCCCCTTCTGGGCATCTAGTCATTGCCATTCCTCTCACGTTAAACTGGATGGGCTCACAATACTGAGCTGCCTCAGGCTCTTCTTTACAACACACTTCTCTTTCCCCCCACAGAGGTACTTAGCCAGTCCCATGGAGGACATCGTGACATCATCAACATGCTCCTGGTATGGTCTAACTCCCCACATGGCTACTGTGCCAGACAGAAATATTCTTGCTCGAATGTGGTTGTCAGGTATAGATGGTGAAGGGTAGAGATGATGAGCCAGTTTCAGAAGGGTTGGTACAATTTGCTTGACTTTGATTTCAGTCTCTCAGGAACCACACTTAAATTGCAAGGTGCTATTGGAAAGTAGTTTGCATAAACCTAAATTAAACAGAATTTGAACCAGATAATTGGGGGAAATGGAATATAAACTTGAATAGTGTAGCTCCTGGCACAAAGTGAATACTCCATTACAGTCAAATTTTCCTAATTTCTCAAGTTTGAGAATTGAGGCAGAGTTTTTTCATTAGGTTCTTTCATTGTTCCTTCTGTTCCTCTATGTGTTTATTTTTTTAAAAGCACTAAAACCAGTTAATAATGTTTCTTTGTTCTGAATGAAACATCCCCTGATTTATCAGTTAAATGTAATTCAGAAGCACAACTAATAATTGATACACAAAATCATGGATGGCTTTTCAATCTAAATAACAATACGGAAACCATTTCAAAGAACCAAGATGCAGTTTTGTGTGCCTGCCTCACAGCTTATGCACAAAGTCTTTGCAGCAGTTTCTGTCTATGTAAAAATGGCATTACTTACGTGGCCTACCGGGATTTATAAACTGGGAAGGAAGTTACCTAAAGAAACAAACCCTGAGGCTGATGTATTTGAGAACTCACATCTGGGGAGCTAAATTCACGTTCAACAGGATCATGGCTGGAATCTAGTCAAATGAGACAAATCCCAAAGGATCACCATGTTCCAGATGCTTCCAGAGTATTTTGAGACCTGCTGTCTCTCACTAAAATACGCTCAAATTTGAGAGGAGGGATTTCTATCGGCAATCAGAAGGCTTTGCAGTGTGGGATTTTTGTTCAAGCCAGAAGCGTGTACTATTCCAAATGTCTATGTATACATATGTATCTATCCTCCTATATACTTCTCCCTCAAGACTAGTGCCAGGGCCATGTGAGGGGGCACACATCTGTAATTACAGCACTTGGCAGGCCAAAGCAGGAGGATTGCAAATTCAAAACCACCCTTGACTACATAGCAAGACCCTGTCTCAAAACAAAAAGGAAGGAAGGAAGGAAGGAAGGAAGGAAGGANGAGAGAGAGAGAGAGAGAGAGAGAGAGAGAACACCAGTGTCAAAACTCAACAACTATTTAAGAGCCCTGTTCTTGTCTTGGGCAAAACCTGTAAGTCACTACTGCATCGCACCTGGTTCTTGCCCCGCCTCTAGAATCATTCCTTTCTGCCTGTGGTGGCAGTTTGGCATTTACGGATACCTCAGAGGTTCATCAACTCAGCCTAGAAGCCCACTCTGAATGGCAGAACTAAGAGAGGCAAGCACATCTACCTGTGGATCCTGCGGGATCCTTGGAGGAAGTGTCAGTGGACAGCTGGAAGCAGAAACAGCTAGAAGCAACGCTAGAGACAGGGTGGTGTGTTCTCTGCTGTTGATGGAACTACAAGTCCTATCTACCCGCTGTCACACAGCTACGCTTCTTTTTTTGTTTTTGTTTTTTTGGTTGAATTACTTTATTAACAGTTCTTAGATCTGTTACTATTTTCCATATTTCTTTTTTTAACAACAAACACAGGAGAATTCCAAGGGCTGGTTGATTCTTCAATATCCTGAGCATCTAGTTGCTCCTGTCCCAGCTGTTCTGAAGCCTGCAGTTTCTATGTTGTTAAAGGCCATTGGTTAACCCATACAGGTTTTTCTGTCAACCATTTTAAAGGTAGGACTGTTGGTACCTCTGGGAGTTGACCAGTTGTTTTTGTTTTTGTATAGTCTGAATGGTCACTGTCTGTTTTCATAGCACCTTTATACATCCTTCCCAGAAACATGAGTTGGTTTATGGTCCGTTTCTGAGCTGCAGGAATGTTAATCTGGGTATTCCATTGCTGCAGTAGACCACAACCCATAGATTCACTGCTATATTAGCCACATTTGACCTCAGCCTCCTCTCTGTTCTTCTGGCCCTATGCATTCAACCCATCTCGTGCTTTGTTTTACCTGAGATAGGGTTCCAATTCCTAAGAACTGAACATCTGACTCCTGAAGAGGCCAATTAGGATGCCATTTTTCTGGAGTAGTAATAGTCACATTTTTGCCTGTGTCTAGTAATCCTTCCAAATATGGAACGCTTCATGAATTTGCATGCCATCTTTGCATAGGGGTAATGCTAATCTTCTCTGTATTATTCCAGTTTTAGTTTATATGCTGCCAAAGTGAGCACCAGTTATGCTTAACATGTTATCTCTATTCTTATCTCCTAAGCATTATGACGATGAGGCTCTCGGGCTAGGGCAGGGCATGCCACTCACTGCTGAGCAGCAGAGAAACACTCGGATTCCCCTGAAGACATGTTTAAGGGAGTCTTAGTGCTGCTGGGTCACTTCAGGTGGCATCCTCCAACAAAATAATCAATAGTACCACTCCAAAAAGATGCACATTTTGACATTATATCTCTCATCTATAAATTACAATTTCACGCGTCTTCTCTTTCTCTAAATCAGCAGAGACATTTTTAACAGAGACGGGTAACATGTCTAGCAAGCTCAGCTATGCCCACATTCATGAACTCTTCAGGATCATAACCAGAAAGAAAGGTCGGTCACTATTTCTACCAAGCAAATCTGTTTGTGTGTGTGCGCACACACACGCACACACACATACACACATACACACACATGCACACATGCACGCATGAGCACACACAGCACACACAGCACACACAATTGTAAAAAGGATTCAAACATTCAAAGACTTGTCTACAATTACAGACTAGAAGTTATTTGTTATTGTATTTACATTACAATATCCACAATATTATGGAAATTTACATGAATAATTCATTATTTATATTTCATAAGAAATTTTAGGAATAACTTTCCCTAGACACTCATTTGCTTGTCAGCTTTCATGGTAGTGTTGTACAAATCATATGTGAGTCTCTTTTTAATATTCCTAAAGTTTCAGTTTTATTTTAAAATTTAAAGCTGCCTCACATTAACTTTGGCTAAGGATGTGCTCTAAGGCCCTGACCTAACTCCTGGTTCAATAGTTGTCTTCTCCCCTTATTTAAACAATGTTGCTTTATTGTATCTACTTTTGTTCATTTAAAGGCTATCCTTATTCTTTTCTCCTGTCTAACCTCATACTAGTATTTCAATGTTTTATTTTAAAATGTGCAAAAAAACCATAAGCATAAATCCTGGTGAATTTTTGAAGATGGAGCCCACTTGTAACACCAGGACCAGGTTTGAGCAAATCACCACCCACAAAGCTCTCTTCCCTCTCCATCACTCCCACACCCACGGTGGCCATCATGACTCCTAACAAGCCTGGTTAGCTTTGCACGCCCTCGTCTTTGTACAAATGGAATCAAATTGCAACAACAATGTTTTGAAAATATCTGTTTGTTGTATTCATTTGTTTGGCTCATTTCACTGATATCCAGCGCTCTGAGACCTGTTATCTCATCAGTCACGGGTTGCTTAGCAACCTGTCTAGGAAGTCATCCTCTGACTTCCTCCACCAGATCTCAGCTTCAGGCAGCTGAGAGGTTGTCCTCATCCCTAAATGCTCCTCTGTAGTGAAAGGGGAGCAGACCTGTTTTTTGTCCCGCCCAGCTCCCGCACAGCTAGCTTATACCCCGAAATAACAACACACAAA
>LOEQ01001896.1:109165-131450 GCA_001685075.1 Bramus lutescens
ACATCTCTGAAGATAAACTGTCATTAGGTCTGGGCCTGAAACATCCCAACCTCTCCACATCAGTGAAATCCTGGTCAGTCAATCAATCTTTGCAGACACAGCTTTTTCCCAGGAATTCTCATTCAAAAGGAGCAAATCAATCATCACATGTGTGCCATGGAACCTATGTGAACTCTGAAGTGCATGTGTGCAACACATACAAGCACATGCATACACATATGTGCACCTACACACATGCACACACACACACAAAAGAGAAAGTTTTGTAATTTTACATACATGCATACATGCACAAAATAAAGTTTTGTAATGTTACATACATATATGTATGTATATACACACATATATACCTACACACACACACACACACACACATATATATATATATATATATAAACTGGACCTAACCAGTACCAACTAGCTCTGAGATTTGCTATTGCCTGCAACTGCACCACTCAGATGCTAAATATCTCTGACAGCATCTTTAGCGGAGTCTTTCCAGATGTCAATGGGAGGCCCTCACTCAAAATCCTGTTCTATGTATATCTTCCTGTCTAGATATAATAGCCTAACTATTCCCACTGAGCCCCAAAATATAAAACATGACATCACTTCCATTTAAAAGGTCATTCATCCACATGACAATGGATGGCTAGAAACATTGGTGGAAGAAGGTCAGGGTTGCAAGATCTCCCAGATGGATTCCTACCACTCAAATGTCTGACTTTTGTCAAAAAGCCCCATGGAGAGGAATGCCATCACTGAGAATGTCCATCAGGCTTCCCTTTGGGTGTTATTTCATCATGATAACAACATCTGGCACTTCTGTACAACCTCCAGTGAATCCAAAAGTCTTTGGATGATCTCATTCTCAGGGAAAATCAGTACAGATCAGGAAGGATTTATGTAGGATCTGATCTCCTAATTCCTACTTTAAACCTTGACCTAGTTTTTCTGGCCACATAAAGGAAAAAAACTCCTCTGGATTTAGTGTTGTGTGCAGAGCCTCAAATCCACTGTGTTTCCCAACAAAGCACTCGGTAAGATCACCATTATTACCACATATCATTGCACCGAGCACATTTCACACAGAGCAGTGCTGATTGGGAGCTCCCGTTGTCCCCAGGCTCCAAGTGTCCCCTAGGAACACAGCCAGCTCCAAAGCCTGACTTTGCCTGAGCCCAAAATTCATTCACGTCTTCTTGTTACTGTTATTTTGTCATAGTGTGTTCCAATATCAAATACCAAAAGGGAAAAAAAAGCATTTTCCAGCCGGAAGTGTGGTTTCTGTCACCAACACTGCTTCAGAAATGAAACAGGGTTTGCACAAGCCAAGGAGCCTCTGCTCTGCAAGGCCTGCACCCCTCCCTCTCCTGTCTGTTTTGCTTTGTGTGGGAAGAGCTCCCCTCTACTCTGGCGAAGGGAGCAAGCACTCCCTGAGCTGCAGACAGGCAGCCGGCTTTCCAGCGTGTCTAATTATTGAAACTGCATGGTCAGCACAGGTGCTGTCTTACCAGATTCACTTGAGGCTGTCTGTCAGAGTTTCCCAGTCCTGGAACCTTTGTCCATCCAAATCCCACCATCTTTTTCATTTAAGGCTTTGTCCCCCCAATCATCGATCCTTACAATAAATCAGAAATGAGACAGCCTCCGTGGGAAACACCTCAAGGGATAGCATTACATTCCAAAGGTGAGACCAGGGAGAAAACGGACAGCAGGTGTCATACGGTCCAAACTGGACGATGAGGATTGTCTTAGGGTTTCTATTGCTGTGATAAAACACCATGACCAAAAGCAACCTGGGAATAAAGGGTTCATTTCAGCTTAAAGCTTTCAGGTCAAGCTCATCACTGAGGGGAGTCGGAGTAGGATAACTCAAGGTAGGAGCCTGGAAGCAAAAGAAGAAGCAGAGGTCATGGAGGAATACTGTTTACTGCCTTGTCCTCCATGGATTACTCAGCTTGCTTTCAGCTTGCTTTCTTATACCACTTAGAACCACCAACCCAGGATGGCACCACCCTCACTGAGCTGAGTCCTCCCGTATCAATCATTAATCATAAATGCACCCACAGATTTGCCTACAGGACAATCTGGACAGAAGTATTTTCTCCATAGAGGTCCCTCTTCCCAGACACTCTACTCTAGGTCAAGCCAACATAGAAAACAGCCAGGATAGGGACCTTGTGCCTGCTCTCTCCTCCCTTGGGAATGTTGATGGGATGTTTCTGGTTTTTGCTGTGCCTTTACTCCCCTTTCTCCACAGAGATGGATCATCTTAAGGCCGAGAGCTCTTGTTCATGCCACAACTACTGGCAAATACTGTATTCCCTGTGTCAAAGACTATCTCCTAATACCGCTTCCTGGACAGTCCTTCTGGGTAGGGAAAGCTGTCACTTTTTCTTGTTCTGCCTACACACAGGTGAGGAAGGCAGGCTCTAGTCCTGGCAAGTGAAAGGTTAAATAGATAACTTTAGATCTTCTGAGGTTACTCATACTCCATGGATGAAAACATGAATCTCATGACAGTCTTGGGTTAGGAGGAGGAAGCCTGAGGTCTTACTAAGCAGTCACCAGAAACAATCCCTCCAAAGAATGACACCAAGCCACAGGCACATAAGAAATCCCCTCCCCACTGCAGGACGATGTGACTCAAAGTCCTGAAGGATGGCATATTATGAGGATACTTTGTGATCTGCAATACACTTCTTATACGTGAGTGTGTAAGTCAGTGATGCTTTGTTTACTGACTCTGGTGAGCCACAGAGCCCTTTGCAAAAGTGGCAAGATGCATGTGGCTACAGACATTGCAGGTTCCTCATTGCAGCATCAGGTGCATGTGGATGCAGACATTGCAGGTTCCTCATTGCAGCATCAGGTACATGAAACTGCAGGCATTGCAGGTTCCCCATTGAGGCATCAGGTGCATGCATCTGCAGGCATTGCAGGTTCCTCATTGCAGCATCAGGTGCCTGCAACTGCAGGCATTGCAGGTTCCCCATTGAGGCATCAAGTGCATGCAGCTGCAGACATTGCAGGTTCCTCATTGCAGCATCAGGTCTACTTGGACAGCTTCACTTATTTATAAACTTGGCTCCACCAAGTCTGTCCTAACCAAGACAGACCAATATCAGCTGGTGTCTCTCCATCCATTCCCTACCCTTTATTAGTTAGAGAAGAGAAAAGAGGAAACGGATGCATCATCACAAGTCCTGTGGAATAAGGGGAGCAATATTTCTAGTCTTGTTATCCTTCTCCTGACTCTAAACCCATCTTGAAGGTGTGGAGAAGTAGCACCAAACTGAATCACTGAGGCTGAGAGCAATCTCAATTTTCATTAAGTTTTTATTCACCATATAAGGGCTTAAATTATTAGAAAATGGTGGCTTTCATTGTTTGTCTTAAAAATAAATTTTTCATAAATATATTCTGTTGACAGCTTCTCTTCCCCAAATCCTCCCAGATCCTCCCCCTCTTCCCCACCCATCCCATTCCATACTTTCTTTCTCTCTTCTTTTAGAAAACTGGAAAATAAGAAAAATAAAACAGAATTTTAAGAAAACAAAACACAAGAAACACACACAAAAACCTGTACAAACAGAACATTGGAAACTATAATAAGCAAAAGAACGGCAAGAATTTTTTAAATGCCCAAACAAAGAAATATGAGTCAAAAAATTCTACAAAAATACTATTAAGTTTGTTTTCTGTTGGCCACCTGCTGCTGGGCATGGAACTTAGCCTTAAGTGTGGTTTATATACCCACTGAGACTGCACTGGAGAAAACTCACTTTTCCTTTGCCAGCAACTGTCAGTTGGAGACAGCTTCTTGGTCAGGGATGGGAGCTCATGTCATTTACCCCTCTCAGCCCTGGGACCCACCAGGCCTGGACCTATGCAGGCCCTGTCCATGCTGCTGCCATGGTCTCTGTGAGTTCACATATATGTCGGGCCTGTTGTGTCTGGAAAATACTGTTTTCTTGGTGTCTTCCATCCCTTCTGGCTCTTACAGTCTTTCCACCTCCTCTTCCACAGAGTTCCCTGAGCCCTAACAGGAGCCCAAAGGTTCTCACTCTGAGCAGTGTCCAGCTGTGGTTTTCTATATCAGTGCCGGTCTACTACAGAAGGAAACTTCTCTGGTGACAGCTGAGCAAGACTCTGACGTACCAGAATGTCATTAGGAGTCATTTTATTGCTATGTTTCTTTAGCAGAACAATCGTATTTGCTTTTCCCCTAGGTTCATGGCCTACCTAGTCGCAGAGTCTTTGCCACCCAAGCAGTGTCAATCATGGATTCCACTTCATAGAGGGGGCCTTAGATCCAGCCAGAGAGTGGTGGGTTACCCCCATGACTTTTATGCCATTATTGCACCAGCATCTCATGCAGGCAGGTCACCAGTGGGTTGGCAGCTAGTTTTTTCCTCTGATAGCATGCAGAGCACCTTCCCCTACAGAACACTAGTAGCTATGGGTGAAGGCTGTACTTCTGCATCAGGTCAACTTTTCCATGTTCAATGAGATGTGTAAGTGTTGTCTTCAGCAGTAGGACCTTACCATCTGCTGGTGGCATTTATAAAATAATAAAAGCCCATTGTGCTTTTGTGGCAACTAACTTTGTATTTCTCTACACCCTTGGGATTCTAATGTTATCAAGTTCTAACACTTTGGCCTTCACACTAGTCTTCTAATCCTAAATGTACATCTGTTCCCATTTTACTGTAATGAATTAAAAAATAAAATATAATGTGAATCAACAAAACATAAGCAAGGCTCATAGCTGTGACTCAGCTTTGAAAGATGAAACTCTCTCAGACTGGAGCATTGTACCATGTGAGAAACTGTTTTGGTTTGGTTTTGTGTCATATTTCCTGAACCTTCCCTTCCCCCTTTCCAAGGATTAGCCAGTCCTATCAAATTGTAAAGTTGAGCTCCCACCAACAGGATGAGACTCAGTCGCCATGTACATTAAGGTTAAAAACTCAGAGCCATCTTAGCCCCTTACGTTTCTGGCACACCCTTTCTACAATAAGAACTGCATTGTTGCATTATTTTTGCTTTGCTTGTATGATTCTTGTACTACACAAAACCTATTCATTATTTCTAAGACCCAAATGGGTTCTGAGGTCAGATCTGAGTTAGGCAGAAGGATACTAATACTACAAAATGTCTGTGAACATGAGCATGAGTATTGAACACATTTCCTGTCTTTGAGAACACATGCATACACACGTTCATCTGAGTTCACGTGAGAGTGTCTGTGCGCATGTGTACATATGCATATGGAGGCCAGAGGTCAACCTTGGGTGGGTGTGGTTTCTCAAAACCTTGTCACCTCATTTTTCTCATTGGCCTAGAACTCACAGAGTAGCCTAGGCTCATTGGTCAGTGAGCCCCAGGGACCCACCTGTGTTTCCCTCCCCAGCACTGGGATTAAAAGCATGCACCACCACGCTCAAAATTTTTTTATGTGAATTCTGGGGGTTGAAGTTGGCTTTTCATGCGTGTGTGGCAAGCTCTTTACTAACTAGACTATCCCGTTAGCCCCTAGTGTTTTATCATTGAATCCAAAAGGACAATTACAAGGACATTAGTGGAAAGTCATTGCAATGATACAGATGATAGGTGCTACGAGCTATAATGAGCCAGCAACATGAGTCACTAAGAGACTAGCGCAGGCAGGCTTGTGCTGCCCAAAGCCAAGGAGATGTCTCCACTGAGAGGGTTGTGGCAATCATTGAGTCCTACTCCAGATACCTCCATAGGAAAGAAATTTTAGTCAACATGCTGGGGAGGCTTTGTGTCCATGTCTTATAGGTATAGTAACAATGTCTAGACTGGTGGAGAGAAAACGTCACTAAATCCTGGGTCTTCCCCTGCCCAATAATCTAGTGTTCCTATTGACCCCAAGGTGGGCCATCCGAGGATTCTACAAATCATTACTTTATCTAATTAGATAACTCACATGAGTTCTCTGGTATATTTACCTGTCTGTCTCTTCTGTGATATGCCTGTTGCATCCAGATATCAAGCTTGTGAGCGGAGATCAACTATCATATTTAAAGCTGAGTATAATTAATCGCACAACAGTGAGATGATCTTGTGTAATTTCTAAAGTTGGGAGACTAAGACATTCCTGACAGAAGATAAGAAATACAAATATACTTTCCAAACTTCCATCATGCATTTGAGTCAAAACCAAATAATTGTTCACCAAGCTATTGTTAAATTGGAAATTCAGTACAAGATTAATGATGTCATGACCCAATACCAAAAGACATGAGCAACCCTGTTCTGTCTTTATTGTTGCTGCTGTTTCTGAGAGGAGAGAGAAGAGAGAGGGGAAAAAGCATGAAGCTTGGTGGGCGGGGAAGTGGAGAAGATCTGGAAGGAGTTAGGGGAGAGGAAAAAACATGATCAAAATATAATGTATGAAAAAAGTTTAAATAATTTTTAAAACTCCATACTGCCTTTAAACGCCTAAAAATAGACAGCAGACAGTGCAAAACAGTAAGAAATACTTAATGGCACAGAGCTGTAGACTTCAAAAAGCTTGGTTAAAATGGTAGATTGTGTGTGCTCGGCATGCATATGAAAGGGACCTGAGTCACTGTTGGATGTGTTCTTCTATCGCTACCCTGATTTTTTAGACAGGATCTCTCAGTGAACCTGATTCAGACAGAATGGCTAGTCGGCAAGCCCCAGGGATCCTCCTGCCCCAGCTCTACAGCTAGACTTCCAGCTGCCACTCTCGGCCTTTTAGATAGTACTGGGAAGCCAAATCCAGGTCCTCATGCTTGCACAATAAGAGCTTTTCCTGACTGAGCCATGCCCCTAACCCCAAAGTAGCAGATTTTCACATAACATTTTATCCCAATTACAGCTGGGGCGTGGGGGACAGGAAACATGGTGTAGTTTCAAAAGTATATAGGCTTTTGACAGTGGAAGCAACAGTGAAAGAACTAATACATTTTATATTCTATAGGTGTTTTCATTCTCAAAAAAGTTATGATATATTTTGCCATGAAAAAAGACAGAAAATAAATCATTAGTCACATCTTTGGAAAAAAAATAAAACTCTGACAAAACTAAATCCTAACACGCTCACATAAAAACTGCTTTGAGATGTTGAGTTGAGACTATCCAAATGATTATTCTCTTATATATGTGTGGCTTGAAGTGCTTTTTAATTATCTGCTTTGCAATATGAAGAGAATTTTAATAGCTTTCATCTTATCGGGGCTTCCCGAAAGGCTTAAATGCATGGCGTGTTTTCATCCTTCAATGCAGACACGGCGACCAACACTTCCCTCTCAAGCAAACAATCGCTCTCAGCCCACAAACTTTCTACACACATTTTCTCTTCTGGTTTTTGCTAACAGACCATTTCATCTAAAATTAATTTAAGAAATCATGGGAGGTGAAGAGCTGTCTTCATTTCCCATATAGCTAATCTTCCAGTTCAGAATTTATTGATCCTTCCTTACATCTGTATTTGTTCCATGAATGAAAATGCATGATTGAGGTGTGTGCTTATTTCAAATTTACTTCTCCTAAATATGTTCTGAGAATCTCTTTTCCCTGCCCCACACTTTTCTAATATTTTAATTTTCCATTATTTTAATAACAAATAGTAAAAATAGTCTACTTATTCTAGTCTTTAAAAATATTACTGTCCCTGGATAGTCTCATCTGTTAACTTTCAAAGGAAATTTAAAATGCTTTTGTTACTCCACCCCTTGGGCTCTGAGACAAGAACAGGCAATGGTGGAATGAGACTCTTTAACTTCCTGGGTTGAAGATTGCTGCTTGCTTGTATGAAACGAGCTTAGTCTGTTGAGTTATTTTCCTCAACCCCACTTTGCCATTCCTACCATTTTTGGAAATCTTTATTTTGGGAATCTTTTCTCACATGGAGCAGAATTTAGAGGGATGAGTTCTAACTAAAGCTCAGCTCGACCTGTGGAGATCCGGGCTGTCCCTAAAAGATCCAAAAGAGGGTTGGTTCTGAGCGAGACGCCATTGGAAGTGACAGAAACTTTCAGATTGCAAGATTTCCATCGCGGGAGACCTGTCCTCAAGGCAGACTGTAGGACCTTGCTCCCTCCTCGTTCTCTCCCCATCCAGCCATGAAGTGAGCAGTGTGGTCCTGCCATGTGCTCCCTGGTGTGATGAGTGACCTCACCACAAGGCCAACCGGTCGTGACAAGACCTTCCAAAACCATGAGCCAAAATAAACCTGTCTTCCTTATAAGTTGCTTACCTGTGGTGTTCTTTACAATAAAGGAAACTGGCTAACATGAGCCATTGGAAGGGGATACATGGTGATGAGGCACACCGGAGCTTGTGGGCGTAGGCACAGCTTAATCACAATGCCCGAGATGCTTCTAGTGGTTGCGAAGTTGCTCAGAAATTTAAAAGGAAAGCATTTGGAGATACATCTTTTAGGTGAACTATTTTACTATAAAAACCTGATGACCCCAGTTTGATCAGGGGCAGATACACTTAGTTAAAAAGACTTCTTTCCCAATAGTGGAGCCATTTTGGTTTTTATTTTAATGTAAAGTTAGGAGGAATAGATAACCTACTGTTGTATGAGCCACAAGAGCAGACTTAAGTTAAGCTTGCCCTGCAGTTAGCCAGCACTGGTAAAAGCCCAGTTTAACAGGGAAAGAATGACTTAGGGTACAATATATTTGGATTCTAATCCTGGCTCCTATTCAACGACTCCGAGAAAGTTTATGTAATAAGTCTGTGCCTCAGTTTCCTCATATGCAGTGCTGGGAAACTTAAATTTAGTGTATATGTTTCAAAAATTACCAACAGCGCATATAAAGCCACTTGGTAGCCAGTCTCCCAATAAACATTGACTTCTAACACCACCTGAAGGGTCCTCATTGCTGTATTATTTTTAGTCTAAGGACTGCCACAGAGAAAATATGAACTAAGCTGAATGGAAGGAAGAGATTCTAGATGATTTCCCTAGTTTACAGAATCTCTCCTTAGAAAACCAGTTTCTAGTTTCTTTTGCAAAGGCGTCCAAAGGTGTCCACACACTACAGCTCACACTTAACACAAAGGTGAGCGCTTGCCCCTGCCCTGAACTAAGCACACACTCAGAACCAGCCTACAAAATGCTCCCCCAGTTTGTCAGCTAGCAGGGTTCAGTGACCATTGCCCAAGCTCCCAGTCACCATTCACAGAGACATATCTAAGTTGAAGAAGCGAAACAGAGGCAAAAGTCTGTGCAATCAGTAAAAGGAACAGGTCAATTGACAAATAGTCTCTGAACAAGTGTCCCTAAGAACAGCAATGACTGCCGTGGATGTGCCATATACCCTGCCAGGCGCTGTGTCTTCTTATTTAACTCTTACAATTACCCTGTGAGATAGATCTCAGCGTCATCATTTTATAAAGTAGACAGTGAGTCTCAGAGAAATCCAAAGTAACACCTTATATCTCATAGCTAGGAAGAGTCACAGACAGGATTTGAACCCAGATCTATCTGACTGCAAAGCTCAACCCCACTCTACCGCAGCATACTGGCTCCCCAAGAGTCTGCAGATGAGCCCAGCTATTCTCTACATGGTGTTCAGAGTCTGACTTGGACTCTGACTTCAGGGGTACCTTTGAGGATATTTATTTTTCAAGCAGTGTGTCTGGGTTCACCACCCTGGTCCATCCCATTTCCCCTCTGTCAGATGCCTCCTTGAAGTATTTCCAGTGCAGGACAGGGACGAAGGGCTAGGAAGTAGGGTTCTGTACTTCCTGTCTGTCTCTCATTTAGGTCACAGGGCTCAAGACTTCTCCTTTACTCCAGCCAGAAGCAGTTTGTTCCTTTAGCACAACAATGCTTCAGCAGTTTTCTCAGCCCAGCCTTGCCCCTTCCCAGGACCCAGTGACGCTGAGAGGAACATCTTTCCTAGGATTTGACAGCCCCTTTCTTCTCTGTTCCCCAGCACAACAGCTGGTAGTTCCTTCCTGCGGTTTCTGCTCCATGGTTCCTTTGCTACCTGAAAGCCCTTTTGTGTTTTAATACCAAATTAAGAATCATTGATGTTCCTTTCCCCTCTAAATAGTTAGCATGGTTTCTACCTCCTGATAGGACTCTGGCCAATATAAATGATCATTTGCTCTAATGCTCCTCAACATGAGGAAACTGAGGCCCAGAGAAGTGATGACATGCTTAAGCTTGAACAATTAGTATTCGAATTTAAGATGTTGCTACCCCACTTAGAAATGTACTACAACACAGAGAGCCACATGCAACCAGCCCTATGAAAGAATGCAGACACTGGGACTACCATCTATTCACTGATGAAACATTTCAATTCAGAGGTTTGTACCACCATCTCGGAGACAGTTGTGTGAAAACAAGGCCCAGGCATTGTATGATTTTCTTGATGTCACCTACCTAAGAAGTAACAGGCAAGGTTTCAACTGAATTAACCTAACTGTAAACCAGGGCTGTTAGCTACTACTCCATACTTGGGTTTTGCCCCTCCACACCTCTTGGTTAAACACTATCTCTGTGCTTTTAAAGCCAGACAGAGCTTAGCGCTGATGTCTCTACTATCCTCTTAGAACCACTCACTCTTGTTTTAATTGATTTGGTTTCGTTTGGTTTGGTTTTGAGACAGTGCTCATGTATCCAGGTCATTCTAGAACTCGGTATATATAGTCCAGGATGGACTTGAAGCCTTACCCTCCTTGCTCAACCTCCTGACAGCTGGGATTATAGGTGTGAGCCACCACTCTCGGTTTTATGTGGTTCCAAGGATCAAGCCCAGAGTTTCAAACAGACCTGGCAAACACTCTGCCCACTGAGCTCCATCACCAGCCCAAGGGCTGCTCACTCCTGAAGTCAGTAATTTTTGTTTTCTTTGCACTCCTGACTCAAAATAAAAATTTAAGTGTTGTTCCACCTAGTAACGTTTCCTTATCTAAAAGTCCAATTCCAAAGTAAAGAAAGCAGCTATCTTAGCATCATTGTTTGTCTTCCAAGCTTTTCGGGAAGCTTCTTGACTGAAGCTATCTCAGCCAATCCCAGCAAGACTCACACATGGAAACCATAGGCTCTGAAGCAGCTGTGAAGAAGAAATCTCAGTTGGAAATACCTTTCAGATGCCTCTCATAGATGGGGCTGCAACATGAGAAGGTTCCAGTATGTTTTTTACCAGTCATCAAAAACTACAGAGTTGTACTTCAGGAATAAGTCTCTCTCTCTTACCTCTTGACAGGTGGAGCCCAATTAGGAGCATCCTGTGAGCTGGGTTTGGAGCGTCGCCACTCCCTGACTAGGAGCTCTGCTGAGCATAGCTAAACTGCAGTCAGTTAATCATGAAGGAATTGGACAGCTCCCAGGCCTGAGATACTGCAGGGCCATGGCAGGAGGAGGGGCCGCTTGCTGTCTTCTAATGATTAAACTGGGGTCCCCTGTGAGCTCTTGCTGGGCAATGGCCTGGTTTTCAAGATGCATCCTCAGAGGGATTTATATTTGTTAAAGGATGGACATTAAGACAAGAAGCATCAAAGCATGTAGGAGATACGGCCAGCATCCAAGGGTCTAGCCTCCCTATAAATCTAGGAGTAGAGAACACAAGGAGGGAAAGATATGGGGTTTGGGGGCATCCATGCCTCGGTGGGCAGCTCCCCTGAATCCCTGAAAGCCACGCTACCGGGACGAGATACCAACTGGGTACCGGACGCTGACAGTGTTGCCTTGTCCTACCAGCAGACATTTGCTGAGCAATTACGATGTGCACATGCTTTACCAAGTAGAATGGATTGTATCTCAAGGAAGTGGCCTTCTGGGCTCATGTGCGCCTTTATGCTGATCTCAGCACCCTGGCTCTCATAGGCTTCCACAGTGCCCCCAAGCAGGAGACAGTCCAGTTTACCAGGAAGCACACTGGGCAAGCCGGTGCGCTTGCCCCCTGCACAGTGTAGGCTACTCAGCTACTTACCACACCCCTCAGTTTTCCACACGGAAGGGATCCGACAGTGAGAGCTAATGTGACGGCACTCTGAGAGGTGTCTCCATGATAAGAGCACCTACTGCTCTCGCACAGGCCTGGAGATCAGGTCCCAGCACTCACTTTGAGTGGCTCACAACCAACTGTAACTCCAGCTCCAAAGGACTGAGGCCCTCTTCTGGCCTCCCAAGGCACAGTACCCACAGACACATAGGCAGCAGACACACACATCTACACATTCATTTATTACTATTTTTAAAATATTTTTTAAAGATCAAGCAAGACAAATCTAAAAATAGTTACTATTGAAATTTGGGAGTAGAAGATTAAAAAACGTATCTTAGTTCTATTAATGTAGCCATTATATTGGGAAAATGCCATTCCCAGGAGATTAAGAAAGATGTGAAAAAGCTAATACACAAAATTAGCCCCAAGTGACAGAGAAGTGTGTCTTTCCAGAACTGCCTTAATCATTTGGCATCCACCTTGATCAGTGTGCACCCCCGAAATGCAGAACAGCACCAGTCCCCACCCTCCAGATGCACTGTAGCCTAGAAACAAAAGGGCCTATCAGCCCATCCATGCAATCTGTCCACAGAACCGGGTCTCCACCTCCTTCCAGTCTTGGCTTCAGTGCATTCAAGCATGAGAAGCTTCTCTCACTATGAGCGCCATGTACCTCCGTATCTGCCTCTCATTGACTTTAGTTCATCAGCTGCCTGTATTCCTGACTCTTCTTCTCCAGGGCATCCTTGGGCCCAGCCCCTCATCCTAGTCACCCTCCTGGGAACCCCTACCAACTGCCTGGGGGTTTGCCAAGCACTTTCCTTATCAGACATTAGAAAAATGGCATAGAAGGAAAAACCTACATCCTGATGTTGCTGGGGCCCTCTTTACAGAAATGAGTTCTTCACCTTGGCTATCCAGAAGTTGACATTAGGCATGAAAATAACCATGACCTTTCCAGCCAGGCCCTAGGGAGGAAACACTAAAAATACACATATATCTTCCGGCACCAGGAGCCAGGGCTGACACTATGAATAACCCTCTGCTCCCCAGAGATTCAGACAGGCAACTTGAAGGGGCCTGCAGGCCAATTTGCATACAGGGTGTGAGGGAAGTCATCAGCCAAGGGTGGCCTTTTCTTCCCCTCCACCCCCAAGACAGTGGTTCTCAAGCTGTGGGTTGCCAACCATAAGTTGAAAACCACTGCCCTCAACAATAATATAATGGTTTTGTATGGCATGTGTATGGTATTAAATACTAAGTAATCTGGACACGACTCAAGCTACATGGGAAAACAGGCATGCAGGAGATGCAAACACTCCATTTGCGACAAAAGACTCGAGCTCCTACAGAGTCTGATGTCTGCACAGGGTTCTGGGATCAGCCCCCTGCAGACACTAAGGTATTAGTGTACCTGACTGCGCTCTGCACTGGATTGTCTACTCCACATGAGCATTGTCAGTTAGCAACGAGCACACGATGACTACTGACCCGGTACCCGGTCGCTGTGCCTTACAGTCTCACTAAGCCTCCACAACAACCCAAGAAGAAGGCCCTGGTATTATTCTCATTTTCACATGAAATTGCAGCCAATAATAGGCAACTCACCTAACGTCACACAACTAGTGAGTAAGTCACCCTGGAAATGCATGACCGGAAAGACTCCAGCACAGGCTCCCCTCAGATGCAGAGTCCTTGAGGCACCTCTTGTTCAGAGACCCTGCCACCTGCCCTCCAGCCTCCCCCTCGGCACCCTCAGCACCAGGCATTCGTGTCCCAATCCCGGCCTCCTTGGCCTGGCTGTCAGCTGTGCCCATGTAACCAACAGTGTGTTTTTTTCCTAACCTGTACTGAGTGCCCAATTCTTATGCCGAGCAGATCCACCAGTGACAGCCCCACCACAAACACCCTCTATGATGCACTGCCGTCACAGGGTTTGGAATGTGTGTTAGCCAATATTATCTGTCCTATGTTTCACATCATATGTTCTCAGTTACTCATGATCAGAAGTATTTCAAAATGTATGTTACTTATTATACATGTAAGTATTTGGAATGTTTTAGAAAATAGCACAGATGTTTTATATAATGACATTTTATACTTTTCTTTTTCTGTGTGAATATATAGATAAATGTAGAAATATACATTGGAGGATACATATATACATGTAGGTGCTTGGTGCCTGTCCGTGTGTGTGCACATGGAGGCCAGGAGTTAACACTGACCATCTCCTACCTCTCTCCATCTTATATTTTGCAGCAACACTTCCCACTGATCCTGGAACTCGCTGGTTTGGCGAGACTGGCAGGCCAGTAAGGTCCAGGACCCACCTGTCCCTGCCTTCCCGCTGAGCACCAAGTTTACAGATGTGTGCCATCACATTCGGCTTTTACGTGGGTCCCAGGAATCAAACTCAAGTCCTTGTTCTCATGCAGCAAGCATTTTGCCCATCAAGTCGTCACCCCAGCCCTAATTTCATATTTTAAAAATACTTTATAAAAGTATTAAATAAAAAAACAAGAAATAGACAGCATTAAGTTTTAAATTGCAAAGCATTCTGAACAGCATGTTGAAATATATGAAGAATTGAGAATTCTAAACTTGAAAAACATATTTACCAATTCATAATGGAAGAGACTGACAGTTTGTCTCAAAAGAAGAAATATAAATGGCCAATACTATTTGAAGAAGTTTTCTGCATCTTTAGCCAACAGGGAAATAAAAATTTTAATTGCTTTGAGATTCCAAAGCCAGAATGGCTATTGTGTTGATCTATTTTATGTCAACTTGACACAGGCTAGAGTTATTTGGAAAGAGGGAAGTTTATCTAAGAAAATAACCCTACCAGTCTGAACCAGTCTGGCTTGTGGTCAAGCCTGCAACGCATTTTCTTAATTACTGATTGATGTGGAAGGTCTCAGCGCACTATGGGTGGTGCCATCTCTCGGCAGGTGGTTGGGAGTTGTATTTAACAAAAATAAATGAATAAATAAATGAAAGCTCAGCTGACCAAGAGATGTCTCACAGAAAATTCTCTGCTCCCAGGCCTGGGTCCTTGGGCTTCTTGCCTCGGAAGCAAGAAGCATCATGGGAAAGTAAAGAGCTTCCCCAAGGATGACCCTTCCACGCCTGTTCACTTCATGGCCTCTCTAGGCTACAAGGCTGGCTTGACCGACATCATCTGGGAAGTTGACAGGCCAGGATCCAAGGTGAACAAGAAAGGAGTCGTGGAGGCTGTAACCATTGCGGAAACACCACCCCGGGTAGTTGTGGGTATTGTGGGATATGTGGAAGCCCCATGAGGCCTCCAGACCTTCAAGACAGTATTTACTGAGCACGTCAGTAATGAGTGTAAAGGCATTTCTGCGAGAATGGGCAAAAATCTAGGAAGAAGAGGCCTTCACCAAATACTGTAGAAAGTGGCAGGATGACATGGGCAAGAAGCAGCTGGAGAAGGGCTTCAAAAGTACTTCAGTGAAGTACTGCCAAGTCATCCGCATAATTGCCCGTACTCAGATGTGCCTGCTTCCTCTGTGACAGAAGAAGGCACCTTTGATCAGGTGAATGGGGGAGGGGCACCGTGGCTGAGAAGCTAGACTGGGCTCCAGAGAGGCTAGAGCAACAGGTTTCTGTGAACCAGGTGTTTGGACAGGATGAGGTGATTCATGTCATCAGGTGACAAAAGGCAAAGACTACAAAGGGGCAACCAGTCTCTGGCATCTATAGAAACTGCCCCCATAAGACCCACTGGGGGTTGTGTAAGATTGCCTGTATTGGAGCCTGGCACCCTGCCCTTGTGTCTTCTCTGTGGCTTGAGCTGGGTAGAAAGGCTACCATCGTCCGACAGAGATCAACAAGATTTACAAGATTGGTCAAGGCTACCTCATCAAGGATGGTAAGCTGATCAAGAACAATTCATCTACTGACTATGGCTCATCTGACAAGAACATGAACCCATTGGGTGTTTTTGTCCATTACTGTGAGGTGACCAATGACGTCATCATGCTCGAAGGCTGTGTGGTGGGAACCAGGAAGTGAGAGCTCACTCCCCGCAAGTCTTTGCGGGTGTGATCAAACGACAAGCTCTGAAGAGTGACCTCAAGCTCATTGACACCACCTCCAAGTTCGGCCATGATCGTTTCCAGACCATGGAAGAGAAGAAAGCATTCATGGGACCACTCAGGAAAGAGAGCATTGCCAAGGAGGAAGGTGCTTAACGCCAGAAGCATTTGCACAGCTGCTAGGGTCTCAATAAAAACTTTTCCAGTGGTGGGGGACCCTCAGCGGAGCAGCACCTCCTCATGGACGGCCTCCATAACAGCTCCTTCCTTCAGGTTCCTGCTTTGTTTGAGTTCCTATCCTGAGTGCCTTTGGTGATGAACAGTGAGGTGGAAGTGTGAGCCAAACAAACCCTTTCTTCCCCAAGTTCATTTTTGGCATGGTGTTTCATCACAGCACTAGAAACCCTAACGAAGACAGCTATCATCAAGAAAATATGTGGTAATGACTGGAGATACTGATAAGCAGTTAAGAGTACTGGCTGCTCTTCCAGAGGACAGGGGTATGGTTCACGGCACCCACACGGCAACAGGCAAGCATCTGTGACTCCAGTGCTAGGGATCCAATCCGCTGGGCATACAAGTGGTGCACAGACATACATGCAAGCAAAGCATTCATGCGCATAAAATAAAAATAAAGAAAACAAGTGGGCAGCAGATGCTGGCTAGCATTCAGGGTTAAAGGGACCCTTATTAATTGTTGTTAAGAGTATAAATTAGTACCACCACTATGGAAATGAACGGGAATGTGACTGTCTCTTAAAAAGTGACAACTAGATCAATTGTACCTCTCGATGTGTTCTTAAAGGCCTCCAAGTCCCACCGTCATATGCATGCTTATTGCTTCTCTATAATAGCAAGGAAATTGAAGAAGCCTAGATGTCCATCAACAGATGAATGAATAAAAACCTAATTCATAGCACAGTGGGCTTTTATTCCGCTTTAAAGAAAACTTAAATCATGACCTTTATAGAAAAGTAGATGTAATTAGAAGTCAATGATGTTAAGCAAAATAAGCTGGATTTAGAAAGACAAATGCCAGATTTTTTTTTCTCATATGCTGAGCATCGATTTTAATTTCTGCATCTGGAAATATATGCATGTTTGGGTAGATGTGGGTAATGAAACTAGAAAGGAGACCATGAGACAAGAAAGAGAAATCTGAATTTGGGGACAGAAAAGGAGTACCAAAATCTGTGTGACATGAACGTGGAAGGGGCTCTGCTGTGGAGCAGTGTGCAAGCGGGAGAAAGGTCAGGGAAACAGGAAGAACAGTCCGTTAGAACAAAATATGTATTAAAATGCCTTAATCGGACCCATTATTTTGCACTGTTTATTTTAAAAAACTAAAATATATCTAAAATCCTAAATGAAGAAATCAAGAAACAGCTGCTATGCAGTTTGAAGGAAACCATTCTGAGGAGCATTATTGAATCTCCTGCTGTCCCCAGTCATCACCTACGACAGAAATCGTCCCTCCGTCCCATATGCCCCAGCCATGAACGCCCCCCACCTACTACTTGCACCCAGAGAAGCGAACAGACCCACTACCCAGCGCGTGGACTGGTGTTCCAGTAACAATCCTGGGGCGGTGACGTTGGCAATTCTATCACAGTTCACTGCCATAATCGCTCCATTTTATTAAGTTCTTAGTATTTTTCTCTACCTAGTTCATAAAGAAAACCTTATTGTTAGTATGTGTGTATATAAAAAAGTCAAAGTACAGAAAGGTCAGTACTATCCAGGCGATCACGTACCCACTGGGGATCCTGTGGTTAACGTAGGTGAGGGATTGCTTTATGTGTATTTCATGTAGCTGTGTCTGAATGGCTAATATTTAGGAGGTCACATGATGATGTGCTGCCCAAGAGTTTCTAAAATACACAACTTGTAAATTTCTTATATTGTAGTTTCCCACCAACAGCACGTTACTCATGGCTGCCGCCCCTTCCTTGTAGGATACACAAATCCTCCACAGCAATCATTAATTAATCTTTTTCAATAACTCCAGAGGGCGACTGAGTTACGGCTCAATCACAGAGCACTTACCTCACCTGGGTAAGTAAGGCTTTGGATTCAGTATTCACCAGCACCAAAAAGTGAAAATAGTTAAGCTAATAGCACATACCTTTATTTAAAAAAAAAGTGAGGGAGCTAGCCGCTCTCTGTTATCTAAAGATCTCCCTCCTGGGGTGGGAGAGGTGGCTTAGGGGTTAAGAGAACTGGCTGTTCTTCCAGAAGACCCCGGTTCAGTTCCCAGCACCCACACGACAGCTAACAACTGTCTGTAACTCCAGTTGAGAGGATTCAATGGTCTCCTCTGGCTTCCATAGGCCCTGTGCCCACATGGTGCACAGACATACACACAGGCAAAATACCCATACACACAAAATAAATATTTTAAAAGTTAATAAATAAAACATGCCTTTTCTGGCTAGCCTGTCAGGGGTACTGGGAAATACTGAAGAGGCTAATGTACAATCTGCATTTTTCCAGAAAGAACACCATGAGAGAATAAAGAAGCTACGTTTCTAAGTTCCTGAGCACATGAGCCTCAGTTTCCTCATTCTCCAGGGGCACTGACTATGACATCCACCCCTCGGGGTTGTGCTAAGTAAGAGCACACACTTAAGCAGCTAGCACGATCATGACACCAAGTAACCATGGGGTAACTATGCATGCCCTTTCCTTCCCACAAGCACAGGTCGTGAAATGAACTGGAAGCGCTGGGCCAGTGCTTTCCCTGCAGAGAACCTGCCTGCCTCTCTCCCAGAGCTGCTCCAGCCATTCTCTGCTCTGCACACACACTTGGAGCAGTACTTTCCTTCAGACCTGGCAGAGAAACTTTAATCCTCCCAAGCCAAGATTGGGGGACACAATCATTCTCGAGAAAGAAATTCTGACTGTTCAGAGGACAGAGCCGTGGCCCCTCGGTGCCGGTTTTCTGTGAGCGACAGGTTTCCAAGACACTGAGGGGAAGTTGTCCTGCCTTCTGCGGCAGCAGGGGGCTGAATTCTGACCTGGGAGGGACCAGCCCAGCATCAAACTGAAGGCTTCAGCCACAGGACTTCACCAGCCATGGCCATCACTAGTGCTGGGGTCTTTGAGCAGTCTACAGGCTACAGAGAAAGCAGAACTGAGGTGACAGTCCTAATGAAATGGGGTGACGGTCAAAGCCACATGCGCACTCACTTTCATTCATTATCATACGGTGTTGAGGAAACTTTCAGCTGAACAGAGTGACCTTAACATGTGACTTCTCTTCTGAGAATACACAGAGTATTTATTCTAAGAAGTAATAGTTCCCAAAGAGATGTACAGTCTGACAGTATGTATCCACCCCTAAAGAGATAGGAGAGAGACTCTCTCTCTCTCTCTCTCTCTCTCTCCTGTAACACCTGTGCCCTTGTGGAAGGCATGACATGAATGCATCTTTCATTCATCTTTCCAGTAGCCAAGCATTTCTCAACTGTGAATTCAACAGGCCCCTGGCCAAACTCTCCTTTGGTTTTCTGAAGTTTCTGCTGTTGACGTTACTGTTTCCTTTTGGTGTTTTGAGCCAGAATCTTGCTAACTAGCTCAGCCTCTTCTGAAGCTCACAATGAAGCCCAAACCAGCCTCAAACTTGTGATCCTCCTGCCTCAGCCTCTTGAGTTACATGTGTGTTCCACCACACCCCCCACTTCTGGACTCTTCAGCTAGATCTTGGGTGTGCTTTGCAAGGGCCTCGTGTTTGCTGCTCGTCTTTGGGACCTACCCGCAGAATCTAGGCTGTCGATCCCAGCTCCTGTCATCTCGGCCACTTTGAGTCCACACTCAGGAACATGGATGAGGGATTTGAAAATGAACCTCCAATTCTGGTCATAGCCAAACCTAGTCTGATATGAGCAAAATCTGCTACGCAATTTTCACCCCAAAATATCTTTTGTCGCTGACACTAAAGCCACCATAAGGAAATGAAAGTGAAGAACAAACTATAATTTAAATGTTTCTATGACAGTTAATAGTCACTGCCAGCTTGACTGGATCTCGAATCTCCATGGAAACACAGTTTGGTGTGTGTCCAAGAGGGTGTGTCCACCAAGACTGAACTGAAGATGAAGACACATTCCGACTAAAGGCCGCAGGTTCCCTAGGCTGTGCTCATGGACTGCACAAAAATGAGAAAACCAGATGAAGACTAGCATTCATTTTTCTTTGCTTCCTGACTATGGAGAATATGTGATCAGTCATTTCACCCTCCTGCTGCCTGGATGGACTTCGTGAACCCAAACAAACCCTCCCTTGTTTCTCTAAAGTTGCTTTGTCAGGGTAAAAAGAAAAGTAACTAATAGTTTTGCAGCAAAATGCCAGAGTCAATATTATTCACCATTAGCAATAGCAAGACTGCCAATATGAGAATTAATAAAGTCCATTGCAATGGGTTTAATGAAGATCTCAGATTAAACCCAAGTGAACGGGGGAAGGGATAGGGGGACAGTTGGAGAGATGGCTCAGTAGTTAAGAGCATTCTCTGTTCTTGCAAAGGGCCTGGGCTTGGTTCCCAGCACCCACGTGGGTGGCTCACAAACATTTTGCAACTCCAGTTACAGGGTATTTGATGCCCTTTCTGGCTTCCCTGGGTACAGGTACTGCACTCATGTGGTATATACTCATGTGGTGTATACTCATGGGGTGTATACTCATGGGGTGGATACTCATGGGGTGGATACTCATGGGGTGGATACTCATGTGGTATATACTTATATACAGGCCAAACACATAAATAAAAAAAGACTCATGTAAATGAAGAGGTTGGGAAGGATGGGGAAGAGTAGGAAAAAAGAGACTGAATTTGACCACAGCATACAACATGCATGTGCAGAAAACTCACACAGAACCCATCAATCTGTATAATTAATACATATTAACCAAAACTAGAAATAACATGCCAGCCACTGTGGAAAATGTCTGTAACTTCACCACTTGGGAAGCAGAGACAAAAAGGTCACAAATTAAAGTTGGGCTTTGGAACATGAAAACGAGCAAATAACAATAAAAATTCTGATCAAATAAATAAGTCACATAAGTGATTAGCCAAAGATTTGAAACTGAATGCAAGTTTTAAGATGAAGAGCCTAGGAGATAGTGCCATTGAGAAAAGTTTAACACACAAGTGTGAGGACCTGAGCTCAATCCCCAGCACCCACATCTGAAGCTGGTCGTGGTAGTTCAAGCTTACAAACCAGCTCTGGTTGGAAGCAAAGACTATTAGATGCCTATAGCTCACAGGCCAGCCTGCTTCACCTATTAGCATGCCCCAGATCCCAGGGAAAAAAAACATTGTCCCAAAGCAAAAACCAAAGTGTAAAGTTCCTGTTGGGGAATGACACCCAAGGTTAACCTCTGACCTTAACATGCATGCACACTCACCCAAACAAACATATTTGCACTACATAACCCTACACTGAACCATGAGTCATGACCCATAGCAATACAATGTCAAGTGACAACTAACAGATCGGTTGGCAATATTGATGTGTGTGTGTCCCTACTTTCATGAGCACCCATGTCTTCTTCCCTCTTAGACATCCTGTCAACTCACGGCCCATTGTGATGATTGCTGTTGGAGTCAAGTTGACCGGATTAAGGAATACCTAGAGAACTGACAGAACGCTGTGTCTGAGTTCATTGATGCGCATGTCTCCAGAGTCTGGCAAGTATGTAGATGACTTAATAGGGAGATCCACCTCTAATGTGGACAGGCACCACGTAACCAGCAGTGGGCTTGGTTCAAACAAGAACGTGAGAAGGGGGTCTCTCTGGGACAGACTTGGATTCTTCTGCCCTTGACATCAGAACTCCAGGATTTACACCAGTTCCAACCACCCAGGTTCTCAGGCCTGTGGTCTCAGAATGAGAAGCACACCACCAGACCTGTGGTCTTGAAGCTTCTGGCCTTGAAGCACGTCACAGAAGCAAAACTCCAGGGTCTCCGGATTGCAAGCATAGGACTCTCCAGAATATCATAGGACTTCCCACTTTATCACTAGGTGAGCCACTTCTCCTGGTCAGTCCCATGCAGGTAGGTAGCTTGATAGACAGTAGATAGATTAATAGATATAGACAGGAGAGAAATGATTAACAAATAGCTTATTGATAGATAATAAGTGATGACAGATAAATAGATATAGAAAATTGATTGATGGATAGATTGACAATAATAGATAGATGATAGATAGATAGATAGATAGATAGATAGATAGATAGATA
>LOEQ01001896.1:170214-182143 GCA_001685075.1 Bramus lutescens
AGACAGACAGACAGACAGACAGACAGACAGACAGACAGACAGACAGAAAATGTGCACATATGCACAGTAGTATCCTGTTTGTCCATAAAAACAAGAAGAAAATCCTATTGTTTGTGGCAATATGGATAGAACTCGAGGTTGTCAAGAGAAATAAGACAGGCTCAGAAAGGCAAGCACTGTACGGCCTCACTCGTGTGACGTCTGAAAAGGCTGACCTTATGGAAGGTGAGCATAGAGAGGCAGTAACTACAAGCTGGAGAAAGTGGAGTGGTGAGGAAAGACGCAGGGAGGGTGGTGATACTGAGTTACATTTAGACCAGACAAGAAGCTCTGCCGAGCCATGAGGGGCCAGGTGATGCTACTATAGGTGATGCTAATCCACTGTAAAAGCTGCAAGAAATGACTTCAAATGATTCCAGTAAGTGAAAATGCTTGAGATAGAAGTGTTTCACCTGACTTAAGCATTACACAATATTACATTATGTGAGTTGCCAGTATGTGTATAATTCTGTTTCCAGTGTATCCATTTTTAGAAGGAATTGTGTGAAACAATACCTAACCCATCCACCTGGCTTACTTTGTTTCTTTCTTCGCATTCTGGAAAGATGATGCCTCTCCGTCTCTGATCTGGTCTACCCAGCCAGCAAAGGAAGGGGTGCTTCTTGTACCCTGCACCTGCCTCACAGGGTCAAGGGGCCAAGGCAGTTGTCTGTACTGGAAACAAGTCTGACTGATAGCCAGAGGGCCTGGAAAAAAAAAACAAACAAACAAAAACGATGAGGCCAGAAAGGAATGTTGTGACAGAGTTACATGAACAAGGGCTAAAAAGAAGGGGCAAGAGAGATTCTCTGTGGTTAGAAGTATTTGTTCTCTTGCAGAGGACCTGGGATCAGTTCCCAGCATTGACATAGTGGTCCACAATCATCCGTAATTCCAGTTTCAGGGAATCTGATGCCCTCTTCTGCCTTCTACAGACACCAGGTATGCATGGGGCACACATACACACACTAAATCAGTGATCCGTGTTTGGACCAGTCTGAGATGTTGGGGGGGGGCGGGTTATGGAGAGAGAAAGAGAGAATGGAAATAAAATGATGAGAAAGGAAATATGAATCACTAATGAACACCCTGGCACCCATGTGCAGTCCTAACCGTTGGGAAGCAGAAGCAGAGGAGCACAGTTCAAGGCCAGCCTGGCACTAGGGCTGAACTCTGTCTAAAGAAGGGGGTGGGGACTATAAGCTACTGAGAACATAGGCCAGCACCTCAGTATTTAACTTGTGTACCCAAAGAAAGGACAAAGCAGGAAAGAAGCAGCAATCCTTATGAGAAAGGAAAAACTTGTCTGAATTAGAGAAAAAAAGAAAGAATTGTATCCTCTGGGGCGACACAGGGGGTACTCTTCAGGAGCCACGTAGAATCAATGACCAAAGACTGCCTCAGGTTTTTGAGGATACAAATAAGGAATTTCAAGATAAGAAATCAATCAAAGAATCATCAGGGAAGCAAAATCAAAGTACTCTGCAAAGAAAGAGAAGTGAGGTAAACCTTCACCACAACACAAAAACCAGAACTCCGGAGGGGGATCGCTGTGATCCTAACCCTCCCCACCATCCAGCTGGGCTTCACAAGAGAAGCAGTGTAACTTGCTGAGATGTGCAAGGCCCAGCAAGGACCTCACCACCCACACAGCCTTCCCTGGTAACTCCTCACCCAGCTGCCTGAGCTGACAGACAGAAACCGGAGCCAGAAAGTCACAGGAGGAACAGACTGTGGTGACCATGGCAATGGTATCAGCATAAAAGTTCAAATAATTATAGCTGTGCTATTTGTTCAAAATGTCACAGTGTTATAAAAGATGCCCAGTATGAAGAGTAGACACAGGGACGTAGCTCAGTGGGCAGAGTCCTTACCTCACATGCACAAAGCCCTGGGTTCAGCCCCTGGTTCTGCATAAATCAGGTGGTGTGCACATATAGTACCAGTACTGATGGAGCCCCGGGGATCATCAGTTCAAGGTCATTCCAGCTACAGGGTAAGTTCAAAGCCAATATGGGTGACAGAAAAAAAAAAAGTGGTCAGACATATAAACAAGATTCTGAATTGTCCAGGACTGAGTGAATATGTTTAAGAGTAGTTTCTTTAAGATTTAATAATATGGGGAAGAGAGAGAGAGAATGCCAAAGTAGGTCATGCTATAAGAGATCAGTTTAAAGCCATCTGAGACTACAGGAAAGATTTTTTTTTTACCCTGAGGCTCTTTTCAAATCGAATAATGTGTATTTCTGCCATAACTTTTCTTTTTAATGAAGAAATTTGATGCATTATACAAATATTAACATATAAACATATATGTTATTGAATTTGTGAGTAAAATTAAAATCTGGGCATATGGATCAGGAATCTATACTTTAGAAGGTATCCACTGTTCTAAACACAGAAAGGCAGACTCCCCCCACCATACTCTGCGATGTGGAATGGACAGTCTTAGCTGTAGCAAAATGCCAGAGACTATGCAACTCTGAAAGCTGCTGGGAAGTCATGAAGAAGGTGATAGGAGATTCAGCTCTCTCTAAATGCGTTGTCCTCACTTAAAGACAGCTAGCTACCTTCTCACTGTGGGTACATGTGGACTTTCCTTGACATGTACACTCAGAGAGAGAAATCTCTGCCTCTGTGTACGTGTGCATGTGTGTATGTATGAGTGCGCACGCGTGTGTGTGCGTGCGTGTGCATGCGTGTGCGTGTGTGTATGAGTGCACGTGTGTGTGCATGCATATATGTGCATTGTGTGTGCATGTGTGTATGAGTGCACGTGTGTGTGCATGTGTGCGTGTGTATGCATATGAGTGTGTGTTAATGGGGATTGAACTCAGGGTCTTGTGCATATTACACAAGCACTCTACCACCCATTCACCTTGCTCTTCCATCAAAAGCATGACCCGATGAGGACTCCATATCATGTCACCTACCCCTAATTGCTTCTCAAAATCCCCAGCTCCAACACCATCTCAGTGGGAAGCATGTTCAAAACAAGATTGGGGGGCACACACATTCAGCCCACGATAGCCCTCCTCTTGTCAGGTAGGCAGCCAGCACGGTAGCACCCAGTGAAGCCTGCTGGCCACACCAGGGTCCTCTGCAGCATCCACATCTCCCATCCTGCGGCATGGACTAGCCTAGGGGCAAGGATCTCCAGGAGGGCGATTTCCTCCTCGGAGCTCAGGTCCTGAGCTCAGGTCCTGAGCTCAGGTCCTGCTGTTAAACAGTCTAGCCCCCAGTGTCCCCTCCCTCTGGGCTCCAAACATCTCCGCATGTGGCCAGTCCCCTGTGAGTCATCCACCTCTGAAANGCCCCCAGTGTCCCCTCCCTCTGGGCTCCAAACATCTCTGCATGTGGCCAGTCCCCTGTGAGTCATCCACCTCTGAAATATTTCCGGCACAGGGGAGTGAGTGACTCAGAGAGAATGGAGGACAGTTCCCTAGATCCCGAGTAATGGGGGGAAGGAACCGGACTGCAGTAAGGCCGCAGTATTGGCCGTCCATCCTAACTGTGCCTTCTGTCCCTGCAAGGAAAAAAGAGCCCCGACAGCCAGCTGCCTGTGCTGACAGACAGAAGCCAGAGCCTGGAAAGTCACAGGAAAAACAAACTGTGGTGACCACTGCACCGGTGTCAGCTGGCACTCAAATTTGAGTGGTCTCATCTGCCTCATGCTGAGTCTGGGAGGGGAAACGGAGGAGAGGGAAGAGAAGGAAGCTGGGGGAGGGAGGTCCTTCTGGAGTGGGTTTCTCAGTGGGGACAAAGGTGACCAGAGGGAAGGCCAGGCTGCAAAAGCTGAAGGTGCACCTGTGCAGGAATAGGTGCCTATTCTTGGCTGTAGGTGTCAACTAGGCTACAATGAGTCCACCTTGTGCCCTGGCTTAACTTTAGTTTAGTTTGCATTGCAAATCGGGGTTATCCATAACCAAGCAATTACTCACCCTGCTGCTTTTCATGCTCCATTCGGAGGGCCAAAGCTGTCAAGAATTTTGTTTTTGTCTTTTTAATTTGCTTTTACGACTAGGTTCATAGCAATTCATCTTTAAGCAAAGTCTCAGGATTCTGTTATCTAATATCATTTTGCTAAGCATGGGATGGGGCTGTAGCTCAGTGGTAAAACATAGACTTAGTATGCACGGCTCAGTCCTCAATCAACAAAGACAATAAAATTAATCACTGGGTATTTAGCCCATCCCTTGTCCCTCATCACTAAAACAACTATTAAAACTGGTGGCTGTATTTGGAAACATGACACTCTAGAGTTCTCAATTGAGAAAATAAGACTGGCCTGTGGACAAGCCTATGAAGTTTTTTGTTTGGTTGTTTTTTGATAAATGTTGTGAAGGACCCAGGTCATTGTAGGTAGTGCTACCCCGGGGTAGATAATCCTAGGATACATAAGGAAACAAACTGAGCAAGCCAGGAGAAGCAAGCCAATAAGCAGCCCTCCTCTATGGTCTCTGCCTCAGTTCCTACATCTGGCTCTTACCTTGAGTTCCTGCTTGCATTTCCTCAGTGATGGACTGTGACCTGATGGCTGTCACTTTCCTCCCCAAGTTACTGTTGGTCATGGTGTTTGATCACAGCGATAGAAAACAGAATAAGATACTGACACGGATCAAGGGTGGTAGTCCTGTGATGGCAGCACTTTGGAGGCAGCCTAGCCTGGGTTCCATGTGACCCTGTCTCAAAACATCCTAATGATGATGATGATGGAACTAAATGAAATATGTAACAAAGAAATATATGATAATAAGTAAATAATAATTGAAAAATAGCTCCCAAGTGCTAGCCACAGTAAATGAAGCAAAGAATCTACTGCATGCAATAAGAAAAGAACAGACAGGAGTGTTCAGTACTGGGAAATCTCTAATCCTTTTAGGAGTCAGGAGCTGGAGAGCAGTGAGCTAAGTCAACACAAATGCTCTTAGCTCATGGACTTCTTGAACTTTCAAGATGTAGCCAACCAGCACTTTGCTCATAAAATGGTTTCTATTTTTAAAGAAAGAAAATGTATTTCTCTTCTTATAATTTTCTTTCTGAAGGAAGTATGCAATTTTCCTCCACAAACCAGTTGACATAACTTGAAAATAACATAGTTCTCAGGTCCAGACAACCTCCCCACCTCATAACCCATGCCATGGCATTTTCCTGTAATTAACAGGATGCGAATAGCCCTGAGTAGACAAACAGAAAATGAGAAGTCAATCCTCTGATACATATCTAAAGCTGGGGATCAAGACAGGGCTCTCCAATTACAACTATGTTTTAAATTGTTTCCAATATTTTGTCAAATGGATAATTGGGTAATTGATAAAACAGATAACTACCAAAAAGGAAAAAAAGTTATCATGTTCCTTTACCTGAACCCTTCAGCACGACTGTTAACCTATCAAAATGAATCAAAATACACACGAAGAACACAGTTAGAAAACAAATTACCCAAATCAGTAAATTTTCTATAATGAACAGTCAAGCAAAATAAAATGTTAAAAGCAAGAGCTGAGGAGATGGCCCAGTGAGTAACGTGCCTATCAATGCAAGCAGGGAAACCAGATTCAGATTCCCAGCTCCCACGGGAGAGCCAGGAAAGCAGGCAGGCAGATCCCAAGAGCTGGGTGTCAAGTCTAGCCAATCAGTGATGTTCACTGAGAGACCCTGTGCACTGTCTACTCTTCCAAAGGTCCTGAGTTCCATTCCCAGCAACCACATGGAGGCTCACAACCATCCGTAAAGAGATCTGGGGTCCTCTTCTGGCATACAGGCAGAACACAGTATACATAATAAATAAATCTTTAAAAAAAAATAAAGTGCAGGAAAAATTGAGGAAGATGTCATCAACAGATGAATTAACAAAGAACACTTCTCACATATACACAATGGAATTTTGTGCATCAATTTAAAAAAACGAAGATGTGACGTTTGCAGGAAAACAGAGAGCTGTAGAATATCATGTGGAGCAACAAGCAAGACAAATATGAAATGTTTCTCTTACATGTGAAGTTTAGATCTAAACATGTATGGTGGGGGTGTGTGTGTGGTGAAAGTAAAAAGTGCACCATAAGAAGGAAAGAGTAAATCTTTTTTTAATTGTTTTTATTGAGCTCTACATTTTTCTCTGCTCCCCTCCCCTTCAACCCTCTCCCAAGGTCCCCATGCTCCCAATTTACTCAGGAGATCTTGTCTTTTTTCTGCTTGCCATGTAGATTAGTTAGGAAGGAGGGAGGAGGAAAACAGAAGCTAGCAGGATTCATGTGACTTAGGAGGAGGAAGGGGAGCAATGATGGGGGAGGGCGGGTAGAGAGGGCATTGTGGCAGGGGAGATGAATAAGAGCAAACTGTAATTGTGTGTGTGTGTGTGTGTGAAAATGCCATGATGAAACCCATCATTTTGTGCACTCACTTAAAATTAGCTTTAAAATTTGAATAGTTTTTTTTCTTTTTTAATATTTATCCCTCCCCGAATTTCTTCTCCCACACTCAGCTCCATTCCATTATTCCCCTTTGACCTTTATTCCAGTGCATTCTGTCCTCCCTTGATAGCCACTCCACTCCTGACTTCTGTGAGTTCAAAGTTTGCATTCACATATGAGGGGAAACATGGCATTTGTCTTTCTTAGTCTGGGCTGCCACACTTAGAATGATTGTTTCTAGCTTCGTCCATTTTTAATAAAATGCTTTTTAAATCCAGTCATCCTGAGGGAAAGAGAAGAATCAAATTGAGAGGGTTTCTGTCATCCTTAATACATGGTGTAGTGGTTTAAAGGAGAATACCTCACCCTCAAAACAGCTCATATAGCTCCAGTTGGTCAAACTGTTTGGGAAGGACTAGGGTGCATAACCTTGTTGGAGGAGGTGTGCCACTGTGGGAGGGCTTTGGAGGTTTCCATGTGCTCCCTGCTCCCTGCTTGTGGTTTGGGATGTGGGCTCTTGGCTGTCCCTGCCACCACGTCTTCACTCCACCACCGTGGACTGTAAGCCCAATTAAGCTGTTTGTTTTATAAGTTGCCTTGGTCGTGGTGTCTTATCACAGCAATAAAAAAGAAAGGAATACCCATGGCTCTTCTGGCTGCCATGGGCATCAACATCTTGCAAACAGATAGAGGAAAAGTAAACCTTTCTGCCTGATCTAAATGAGATGCCCCTCATGCCTGCTCCTGTTCTACTCAGTGTCCTGGCCAGAGAGTGTGGGACCAGAACTCATTGCCTCCCCACCCTCGTCTAGCACTGGGTTGTTCAAGAAGGAAAGAGGAGCAACCCAACTATCCTGTTAATATAACTGGGTCTGTCCCTTTAAATATTTTCTGAGTTTTACACACATTTCAACAGTAATCTAGAGTCAGGGCTCTCTAGAGTCACAGAACTTATGGAATGAATGAGTGTGTGTGTGTGTGTGTGTGTGTGTGTGTGTGTGTGTGTGAATATATATAGATATATGTATATAGAGAGAGAGATAGATACGAATTTATTGGAATGACTTACAGGTTGCAAGTCCAACAACAGCTAGCAGTAAATAGGAAGCCCAAGAATCCAGTGTTGCTCAGTCCCACAAGGCTGGGTATCTCAGCTGTCTTCTGTTTAGGCCTGAATCACAAAGGCGTAGGTTCCAATGCCAGTGAAGGAATGGATGTGCTGACAAGGAAAAGGCAAGCAGGTGAAGAATGAGCAAACCCTTCCTTCTTCCATTATCCTTATACAGGTTCCCAGCAGAAGATATGGCCCAGATTCAAGATCTGAATTAAAGGCGTTCTGTCTTCCTGCCTCCAGATCTGGATCACAAGTGTGCTCTCCATTCCTGGATTGTAGTTCATTCCAGATGTAGTCAAGTGGACAACCAAGAATAACCATCACAGGTAGGCAAACATGAGCCTTTCCTCTGGTCAGGACTCTCAGCAAGACGATCAGACCTTTCCTGGTGCTGTCTTTAGAGAGTCTTGGAGAGCTGCTGGCCTCCACCTCCAGAATCAAAGGCTGTAAATTACTCTAACCTCACGAATACTTTGAGATGGTCCTCAGGACATTGCTTATTGTGCATCCCTTCTCGAAGTCAGAATGGCACCTGCCAGTCCTCACTAGTGTCACCATTGCAGATTCTAGATGCGCTTCCTCCCGGGCCCCGTGTCCTGTTTCTGTTAAAGTTCTGAGCTAATTTCCATTATGGCCGACATAAAAGGAAAAAGCGGTTATTTATGGTTACTTAGGCCCCCTCCTAAGTAAAAAATAAAAAATTTCATCACTTGAACTTTTTTCTTTGCACGATCTGATTTTGACTATCTGATTTTCTTTTTAATTTTTTCCCGTTTTTAACAGTTGCCAATAAACAATATGCTGTTTTATGATATGATACTAGGAAAGAACATAAATCATGCCTCAAAAAAAAGCCACTTTACAAATAGCTCTATCTGGAAAAAAAAAGTTGAAATAAGACCAAACAAAGCTGGGATGCTGAGCAACAAGGAAGCAGGCCTGCTGCGTACTCACACATACAAATGAAAGCAAGCTGCACAGTGGCTAACACAGTGGCAATCCTACTTTTAGAAAAGCAATGCGTATGTTTATATATACATAAAAACCCTGAAGGAACTGACAGCAGTTATTTACGGGATATCACTGGGATCTTTTACTTTTAATGCATTTGTCTATACAATATTTGGCTAGTTAATAGGAGCATGGTGTCTTGGTTACTGTTCTATCGCTGTGAAGAGACACCATGACCAAGACAACTTAAAAAAAAGAAACATTTAATTAGGAGCTTGCTTACAGTTTCAGAGGGTGAGTTCATAATCAGCATGGCAGGAAGCATGGCAGCAGGCAAGGATGTCACTAGAGCAGTAACTGAGAGGTCACAGCCTGATCCACAGTCAGGAGGCAGAGAGAGAGTGTGACACTGGGTCTGGAGAGAGCTTCTAAAATCTCAAAGCATACCCCCAGTGACACACATCCTCCAACAAGGCCACACTTCCTAATCCTTCCCAAACAATTCTACCAAGTGGGAACCAAGCACTCAAATAGGTAAGCCTATGGGAGCATTCTCATTCAAGCCACCACATATGGTTTTATAAACATAATATGGGGATTCCCATGAGAAATGCCTCCCATAGACTTCCCAGGTGGTGGCATTGTTTGGTGAAGTTTAGAGGATTTGGCTTGGAACTATGTCACTGAGGGTAGACTTTGAGAGCTTATGTCCTTCTCAATTTCAATTCACTTTCTCTGGTATGTGCATCCAGTAATAGATGTGATCTCTCAGCTTCCTTTCTCTGTCACCATGCTAACCACTTGCTTCCAGGCCATGATGGAGTCTTATCTCTCTGGAACCACAAACCAAAACAAATTCTTTATTATGTAAGTTGCCTTGGTCATAGTGTTTTTATCACGGAAAAAAACAATAATTAATACACATTAAAACAATAATGATGACAAACACAGCACATGTTATCTTCTCAGAAGCTTCTGGAAGGTTCAATGACAGCTAAGTGCTCTTCTATAGACTGCCCGTTGACAGGATCTTGGAATAAACACTAGCCTTCTTAAGCCAGAAAAAGTGTATTGAACTCAAAGTCAATGTCACAGCCAGGGAAGTTCCAGCAACTGTCACTCTCCTCCCCCCTGGAAGATTTTGGTCTGTAAATCTGCTGAAACTGTGTTAGGCAGAGTTTCAAGAACAGCTAAAGCCCTATAAGCTATGTTAACTGGAGCCATAACTAACCTATGCCAGAATGACAGTGAGGTACATACATAGCTGCAAGTGATCCTATCAACTCTAGACGCAGGCCACAATCTGCTTCAGCTCCTAATGGAAGCGTTGGTCATTCCATATACAAAGTCAATGTGTAGTTAGTGGGTGGGGTTCATTTCTGGTACATCCTGAGGAGATCCCATGAGATAGCTCTTTCCTACATTCTCCTCCCCCTCCACTCTCAAACATTCACACAGATCAAACATGAACTTCAGAATATCCCAGTTTAAACTGGGCAGTGGTGGTGCACACCTTTAATCCCAGCACTTGGGAGGCAGAGGCAGGCAGATCTCTGTGAGTTCAAGGCCAACCTGGTCTACAAAGTGAGTTCCAGGACAGCCAGACAGCCTTGTTTCAAAAAAGAAAAAAGAATACCCCAATACCCTAGTTTAACTGAAAGTACATTCACTAATATGAGTACCAGATAGCAGTCACACACACACATACACACACATACACACACACACACATACACACACACAAGAATGCTGTTAAACAGATTACTCCCTTGTGTTAATATGCTTTCTGTTGCTGGAATAATACACTGACCAAAAGCACCCTGGGGAGGAAAGGGTTTATTTAATTTACAAATTACAGTACTCCATCAAGGGAAGCCAGGGCAGGAACTCAGGGCAGAAACCTGGAGGCAGGAACTGAAGCAGAGGCCAGGGAAGAACACTGCTTACTGGCACACTTCCCCTGGCTTGCTCGGCCTGATCTAATAAAGCCCAGGATCACTTGCTCAGAGTTGGCACTGCCCACAGTGGGCTAAGTCCTCCTCCATCAATTAGCAATTAAGAAAATGCCTCATGGACATGGCCACGGGCCAGTCTGATAGAGACAATTCTTCAGTCAAGACTCCTTCTTATGACTTGGTATGTCTAGGTTTGTATCAAGTTAACAAAAACTAACCAGCATGACTCTTAAATTGTGAGGCAAACAAGAAGTATTTATTGTACAAATCTAGCTGAGGCAGGTCTACCTGGAGCAGTTCAAACTTGAGCAACTGGTCCAGATGCCATTTATTCTTCTGAAGTATGTATGTTCAGAGCAGCTCAGAACAAGAAGGAAAGTCAAAAGTCGGCAGCATATTTGAAATTGTTGCTAGCAGTGTGTGTCCTAATAACCCATTGCCCAAACCCAAGACTAAATCAGTAAGACAGGGCAATGTATTCCAGCAAGAAGAAACAAAGTTACATGGGAAGAGGTGGGACCATAAGGAGGGGGTGAAGAATCTGGAACAATACTAAGTCTTTTGAAACTCATGAATTCACTGCTAGCAAATAACACAATAATATCTCTGTTTTTATATCTAACTGATCTTAATAGGAGGCACTAGGGGAAGAGGAAAGAAAAGAGATCGTTTCGGACACTACTTAGAAAAGAAGGAAGGACTGGAGTAGGTGCCGCAATGGAGGTCCCTGGAAGATGTCATAAGACAGAGCATCCTCCTGAAAGACTGGAGTGGGTACCACAGTGGAGGTCCCTGGAAGATGTCATGAAACAGAGCATCTTCCTGAAAGACTAGAGTAGGTGCCACAGTGGAGGTCCCTGGAAGATGTCATAAGACAGAGCATCCTCCTGAAAGACTGGAGTGGGTACCACAGTGGAGGTCCCTGGAAGATGTCATGACACAGAGCATCCTCCTGAAGAACTGGAGTGGGTACCACAGTGGAGGTCTCTGGAAGATGTCATGAAATAGAGCATCCTCCTGAAGGACAGGAGTGGGTACCACAGTGGAGGTCCCTAGAAGATGTCATAAGGCAGAGCATCCACCTGAATGTAATAATCTGATGAAAATCCAGAATTGAAGAAAAGCTGCACAAAACAGTAGAGATAGCTGCCTAAAAGATAAAAGAAAACCCCGGAGAAAGACATAGTCTAAGAAAACTATGCAGATAGGGCCTAACTAGGCCCTCTGAATGTGGGTGTCAGTTGGATGGCTGGTGAAGTTTGTGGGACCACTAGCAGTGGAAGCAGTATTTATCCCTAGTGCACGAACTGACTCTTTGGAGTCTGTTCCCTATGGAGAGATACCTTGCTCTGTAGTGAAAGGGGAGAAGGCCCAGCTCTGCTTTTCGTCCGGCCCAGCTCCCACACGGCTAGCTTATACCCTAAAATAACAACACACAAATTGTATTCGTTTAAGCA